>PVKC010006315.1:0-22900 GCA_004027635.1 Crocidura indochinensis | reverse complement strand
AAAGAAAGACAAGAAAACACACATATATGGATATGAAATAGTTTAACAGATGCTTAAAGAATTCTTGGATATTGAGCTTCTATTCTCATTTTCTGAGAAAAGAAGCACATAGAGATGTGAAGGTAGTACATAGGAAATTCTAGAAGAGGTCTTGAGGTTTCTCAATAAACCAAGCCTAAAATCTACAACATAGTTTTTTTCTCCTTAACCCAGCTACCTACATTGTGATAAGAATTTGCCTGTGGGGCTGGAAAGAAGGCACAACTGTAGGGTATTTGCCTTGGATGCAGCCAACCTGAAATTGACCTCGATTTGATATCTGGAATCCCATATGGTCTCCAGAGCCTGCCAGGAGCGACTTCTGAGCACAGAGCCAGGAGTAATCCCTGAGTGCCACCAGGTATGCCCCCCCCCCCAAAAAAAAGAATTGCCTGAACTGCAAATTTTTAACTTAATTACTTATAATTATTGGGAAATGTTTTCTTAGTTCATAGAGAATATAAAGTAATTTTCCAACATCTGTATGTTGTAATAAGACAAATCACTTTGCTTGCCTCTCACCCCATGTGATTGGTCCTGTAAGTCCTTCCAAGAGTAATTCCTTAGCACAAAAGCCAGGAGTAGACCCTAAGCCCCATCTAGGAAGGCCTAAAAGAAAATAAACAAATAATAGTTTAAATTAATCAACCATAAACCAAAATCAACCCACAAAGAAGTTAAATTGAGAAATATACCTTGAGAACTATAAAATGAAACTATATTGCAAATATTAAAAATATCTTATCATACAATGTTGTACAGAAACACTGTCATTTCTGAATCTCATCAAGAGGTGCAGAGCTAAAAACTACCGAAAGAAGAGAAAATGTTGACATGTGAGATGGCTCAGAAATCAGGTAATGGAATAAAGAGAAAAAGAAGAAATGCTCATGTGACTTTTCAGTTGCATCTGAGACCCTGTTGAGTTTTCAAATATGAGTCACTCACAACTGCAGGCTAGTCTGTTATATTTAATTTTTATCATTTTTATTATCCTAGGCAACTCTACATTTAAAGAAAAGATAATGCACATGCTTGGTTTTATTCACTAAATTAATTTCCTTCAAAAATGCCAGAAATACAAAGGCAAGCTAAATGACCAAGAAAACATCCGTGGCCTAACTATTGTGTAAGATTTTATTTTGTCAAAGGTCAAAACAAGTTATGAGAAAATCCTCAGAGATGCTCTTACATAGTCTCTAGGGACAAAAGATTGTCCTTAAGAAGAGCTTCTGAGAAGCTATAGTGTGCTGTGTTTCAGTCCTCAGGTAACTTTTAGTTAATGGTTCTTGCCTTTCCTCCCACGAACTCTGCTTGTTAAGAGGAGAAAGCAATGCAGAGTGTGCTGTCAGCTTGAACAGCAGGGTCAGTCACTAATCCCAAATCACATGCCCCTAGGATGTCTGCTATAGAATGAGAAAATGCTAACATTTGATTAACCTTCCAGGTAGAGAAAGGGAGGCTGCCAGGGGTCTGCAGCTACATGACATAGTAAAATAGACGTTTGAAAGAAAATATGGTATCCTAGGGGAATGCAAGAAAAATCATGGCACAGGATGCTGATGTACTGCAGCAAATGAAGACTGTGTCGGCACAATAGCAAGAAAGCCTTTGGGAGAACATTGCCAACCTGGCCATTCATTTTCTTCAAACTATTTGTAACAATACAATAATCCCTAAGAGCATCAGGGGTTTTGTGAAGTGTTTAACAGGCTCACCACCCCGTTTTGGTCTTCGCTGCTCTCATTTATGTCAAGAGGTTGGAATGGAGAAACACTGCCAATAAAATAAAATGAAAATCCCTTTAAATGTCAATACTCTCTTCTTGCTATCTGCTTCTCTAACAATTTCTTCTTTAAAAATAAAGAAGGAGGGGTCCTGAGAGATAGCACAGCGGCATTTGCCTTGCAAGCAGCCAATCCAGGACTAAAGGTGGTTGGTTTGAATCCCGGTGTCCCATATGGTCCCCCGTACCTGCCAGGAGCTATTTCTGAGCAGACAGCCAGGAGTAACCCCTGAGCACCGCTGGGTGTGGCCCAAAAACCAAAAAATAAAAATAAAATAAAAATAAAAATAAAAAAATAATAAAGAAGGAAAATCCTTACTGATAGCCAAAGTGAGATGTTGTGAAAAGATAGGTCCATGCAATTTGGAAAGACGTTTCCTGAAGAAATTTCTCTTGGACAGGAATGCTGATAGGTAAAAGAAAACCCCCAAGTTACTTCTATTTCTGGTGCTCCAGCTTCCTTAATTAAATATCTATCAGGGTTACAAAAATGGTTTGATTATTATAACGTATAAAATTCATTATTTAGTTATGAAATAAAAAATTAAAATGGAAAGTTTTTCTGAATATAAGATGTAGGTCCCTACCCCTTCTACAAATACATACTTAATAAGACTTGCATTTAGTATGCTACTAAGAGATGACAGAGAATTAATATGAGGCAGCCATTTTCTCACTAAAGGAAATATGCTTTTCTATGTAATTGAATCTGAGACCTTGACTAATCCATACATTGAGCAAAATTCTACCTTTATAACTCAGTTCACATGACTGTTTATCATGAGTTCTCCCCAAATAGCACCGAATTAATTTAGTATATCTTTTCTAGTCTGCCAGTTACCTGTCTATCATACTTTAATTCATACTTTGACTTGTGTCTTTACAAGTATTCTTTCCTACTAAACAATAAGAAAATAGCAAAACACCTACTATTTGAAATGTACTTGGAATATTTGCTAGGCGTTTGAATAAATAGAATGAAGAAACCAAGAAGAGTCACCCCAAAATAATTAAACTCACTATATGATGCCAGGTTTATCAAAGACATCTGGAAAATTTATTAAATATATATTTACATAGCACTATTTCAAACACAGTTGTTCCTAACTACTCAATTCAAGAATGATCATAATTAGCTTGATGTAAAAATTTTAACACAGAACACATGCACATGACTTGAACAATACAGGTTTTTATAATTATTTACTCTACCAGCTGTGCCTGATTTGTAAAATTGAACTTCTTTCTGAGAAAGTCTAATGTCAAGAATAGAAGATAAATCTATAATCTCCTACCTCACATTCTGCAGTATAATGCAAACAATTTATCTCTCAATCACTCATTTTCCACATTAAAGTCAAATGGTGCCTTTAGTTTTTGTTCACATCTGGACTGGATAAACCAATAAAGCTCTAAATTTTTACCCACTGGCCAGTAGTATCTTAATCCTGTAACAAGAGTAAAATTCACTCTTTCTTAATTATTTTTAAGTCTTAGAGAATGGTAATTTACAGTATTTTATTACTGTTTCCTTTAAGTTTTTGATAATTTTAAAGAATACATTTTAATTAAAATCACACAATTCTAAGGTTGTTTTTGATTGATATTCAGTCATGCAATGTTTCAACACCTATCCCTGTACCAGTGCACATTTCTGCCAACGATGTCCCCAGTTTCCCTCTTGCCCACTTAATTCTTGAGCAAACATTTTCTTCTTTCTGCCTCTTCCTCTCTCTTTTCATTTTTCCTTCTAGACACTATGATTTGCAATATTGCTACTGAAGTAGTATCATGCATATCACTTTACCCACTTTCAGCACGCAGTTCTTGTCCAGAGTGTTTGTCATTTCAAAGGAAGATGAATATAAATAGAATAGACATAGAATAATTATATTATATGTACATATTATAATACCAAAAAATGAGGGCCAACAGGATTAGCTCATAATAGGAAGCTTGTCAAAAAAATGTGGAGAAGGGCCAGCAGAGCAGAAAAGGTACCCATAACAATGATAATTTATAGTAATTTAATGGTAGGCTTTCATGCATAACAATCTAGTACCTTAGCTTCCTCCAGAGAGTCCACTTCCCCATACTATAGTTCCTAACTAATTCTCATTCTAGTCATCTCTCTTACCTTAGTGCTGGCTCTAATTATTAAACTTACTCTTTGGGCTTGATAAACAGTTCAGCAACCTAAGAGCATGATTTCATGTGGGTAACCCAGGTTTGATGACTCTGCTATATCTTCTCTGACCTTTGACAGCAGTGACTCCTAAGCAGCAAACTGGAGGCAAGTTCCAAGTACTGTTACAAAAATAACAGTTTCCCTTAATCACAGAATAAATGAACATTACACTTTAAGAACGTTGGCTGTGACCTTTTGGCCTAATGAAAAAAATCTCTATGATTATAAATCATGCTTATATAGAAAAGTCTTTTTTCAGAGTTGCACATTTCTTTATGTGAGAACCCTTATGCTCAAGAAGATTTCACTATAGACAGAAAGCAATTGTGATGAGAAATAATAGTGGGCACTTTTGCCTGAGTTGAAGTTGTAATTTCAAAATCAAATACAACTTGAATCTTTAGAAAGGAGAATGTGTTAGAACAGTAACTTTTCAGTCATCAAAGGGCATTTCTGGACATTTATCCTTATCTCTCATTTTCTGCACAGTTATTTGCCACCCTGATGATAGTGTATTTTATAATAATTCTCCATTAGTGAGTGTTAGAGTTTTATGAACCATTCAGGGAAAGTGGAGGAGGAGTTCAGCCTCTTTGTTTTGTTGTTTTTGTCAAAGAATATGCAATACAATATACAATAAACCTTATTTGGGTCCGGTGGAAAGAGAGATATTTTTGTTCTTTTTGATTAAAAATCTCTAAATGTAACAGTTGGATGGAATAATGAGTTCTTAGGCTTAAATGGTCTTTAAATGCAATAGATTTTTTAAAAAAATGAAATTATCATGATTTATTTCTCAAAGACTTCAAGAGGGGGAAATAACCACATAGAAGAATACTATTTTTTCACTTCTTTTTAAAAAAAGATTTAAAATATGATTTAAAATATTTTATGAGATCACACTGAAAAAAGTGTAATTGGAAGAAAAATTCTGCTTGTCTAAGCGAAGAGCACATTTGTAGCGGTAGGGTAAATGTTTTATCGATCGAGAAGCTGGGAAACTCAAGTCATTACTCACCATGGGCTAAAGAATAATTGCTAATGCTCTGGCGGAAAGATTAAAAACAGTTTCTGGAAGTATTTCTTACAATGATCAATGGTGTATCATCCCAGGCCATTGGATCTTCAATAACAGTTTTCCCTTTTGGGATACAATCAATTTTTGTAATATGATTCATTTGCCAGTGGGCATGCTTTCTTTATACGATGAAAAGGCACTTATGCATCTTATATTTTTGAAAGTAATCTTATCAAGCTATGGTGTGAAAGATTCACCTGACTCTATCTCTATTTTAAATGAGACTGGGAAATCATCAGGAGTGGGAAAGAAGGAGACTGAGGGAATAGTTGCTGACTTCTTTTGTTAGTGCTTTGTTAACCCTTTAGATCTGTATTAAGGGCATTCTAATAAAAATAATAAAAAAATGTAAAGTCAGGTAAGTGGCTGAGGATGTTATTCTTATTTAAACTTATAGAACAGTGAATTTAATTCACTTAGAGCACTAATTACTGTGGCTGAACTATTGGTCAAGGGAGACCTAATAGCTGTCTGTGAAACTGCATATCCCTGATGAGTTTTTCTGGGCTCATATTTGGTGCACTGCTATTGAATCTCTCAGTTCTCTCTTTTTTTTATTTTTTTATTTTTGTTTTTTTTGGGGGTCACACCCGGCAATGCTCAAGGGTTACTCCTGGCTCCATGCTAAGAAATTGCTCCTGGCAGGCACGGGGGACCATATGGGGCACCGGGATTCGAACCGATGACCTTTTGCATGAAAGGCAAACACCTTACCTCCATGCTATCTCCCGGGCCCCCAGTTCCCTCTTTTTAATAAATAGCAACTTTAGCACTGAGAGAATGTGCCTTTACAAAGTCCTCAAGGGGAGAAGATATGACAGCTTGTTCCCAACTATCACTCAGTTCTTGCTGCATTTGACAGTGATAATTAGGAAAATGTATGGTCCTATCATTGGCATCTGCTGCATAAAAATAAAATAAAGAAATTAAAGTCCAACTCAAAGAGAGTTCAAAAAGTAATTGTGCTATTGTTTCTTTTATGTTGTTTCTTGGATTTTGTTTTTTGTTGTTGTTGTTGTTGTTGTTTTGATGTTTGCCAGTTGTAATGCAATTTCCCAAGAGCGCTCAGGAGACCCAAGGGCCATCTTAACTATTCCCTGCCAACTGGTCAGAGAATACGCCTGAGGATGCAGGGGATTCCCCACTCCTTTTAAGGGGTACTCAAGGCCCTCCAGAACTGGGGGTAAAATGGGGCAGGGATTCACCTAGTTCATGGAATGTGTGGCCCAGATATTTGAGTCAACTGCAATCAGGGAAAACATTATATGATCTGGACAATCTCTCTGGACCCTCACACTTTTTTTATGATAACATGCAACCCAGAATAAAGTTTTCTTCAAATAGGGTAGCAATGATGTTTATAAAGGATATTAGAGAAAGGTTAACCCAATTTATTTTCACCTGTTCTAAATTCTGCTTACTCAACATCCTAGCTAAGAAGCCAAGGAAATAATCATTCAGATTAAAGCAAAATTTAGGGGTCAGAGAGACAGAGAAACGGAGAGTCAGAGGCAGAGAATGAAAATCTGCTAATATACTTATCTTTGTGATTATAAGGCCATATTAGGGGGTGCCAGAAATTACTATTAGTTCTGTGCTCAGGGATAATTTCTAGCAGGGATTGGGGAAGCATATGGTGTGCTTGATGTTGAACCTTGGTTGGTTGTGTGAAGGTAAGCACTTACTGCTTACTACTGCTCCAGTTCCTGCACTTTAATATTTTTATTATTATATATTGCAATTTTCAACATTTTATTTGCCATTTGATGTGCCATTTCATTAGATTTCCTATATGCTAAACCTTAATTACAAAGTGAAAATTGTTTAGCATTAATTAAAATTCAAATAAAATTTCAAGTTTTGAAATTATTTCAACATTGTATTAAATAATAGTCTAAGAAGTTGTAGTATATACCTGCCTGCTATAGGTCCCTGGTTTAATATTTGGTCCAATATGACCTCATAGTATCCTTAGACATAGTCCTAGTAACCTTTTAGCATTTCTAGAGCACACTAAATGAAAACAACCCCTTCTCTCAAAGGAAGTCTTTATACTATAAATGCTGTGTCTTCAAGGTAAATCTTCTTCAGTGTTTATTTTCAGTCAGATTCCAAGTAAAAACCATAGCTAGATATATAGATATATTGTTAGATACTCACATTTCTAAAAACTACTAGGTTTAGGATTGTATAAAAATAGACATATTTACCAAGAAAAGCAAATTGAGACCTATAGTTTTAGAAGCAGCTGGTATGATAGTGAGTGCAACAAGCATTGTGCTTTCCTTGCAGTTAGAAGAACTAGAGTCAGACTCCATATGTTCTCCATGCTCACCAAGAGTGACCTCTGGTCACAGATCTAGGATGAAGCTTTGAGTTTCACTGGGCAGTCCAAATCTCCCCAAAACTCACTAAATACTTTTCTTTAATTCTTTGATTTTCCAAAGTTTATTTTTCATTTTCCTAAAGAAATTTTACTCACAGATGGAAATTAAATGTAGGTTTAATAGATCATTTTTCATATTCATTTCCCACAAGTTATATTCTATATTTAACATTGTTCATAGCTTTACATAAGTATTATATAATATTTAACTCTCTTGAATTTTTAAATAACTTTTAAAATCTAATATTAGGATGCATTCAGATGTATATCAGAATATCTATTAATATGTATTGGTTTAAGACATTTGTTTGCTAATTATTATTTGGGGGTATGGCCAATTGATGTGGTAAATTTGTTATTGTCATTAATCATAAAGAATTGATGATCAATAAGGTGGACACAGTTATAGTAAAGCTATTTGTGAACTTTGAAAGTACAAAATAAAGTAGTCACTGGGGAAAATACAAAATGAAAAGGAAAAGGAAAAGAAAGAACACTCTCCTTAGTCAATGTCAATCATTGTAGAGTTTAATGCATACTCTGAGGATAACACTTTAAGTGACATTATCTTGTTTTTACTCATAAATCTTTGTTATCTTTTGCTTTGTTTAGAACAAGATCTAGAGATGCTCATTGCTTAGTCCTTGCTCAGCATTTGGGGACTACTCATGACAAAGTATAGGAGAACATACAATGTTCCAAGAATCAAATGCCTTCAGCCAGGTTCATGTCAACTATAACTTATTTATTGTATTATATTTAAGCCATCATTCTCATAAATGCTATTAGCTCCCAATTTAATAAGTGTATAAATATAAGCACAAACTTGTCCTAATATTTAAAGCTTTCTTAATTAATTACTAATAAACTACTCTTCTAGTGTTATTTTCACTACTATTCTATGAATCTAATCTATGAATTGATGTAAAAGTGCTCTTCTTATTATTTGGTATATTTTGGTCAAATATTTTCCACCTTTCCATCTTCACTTGTTTGATTACAAATCTTATATTCCAAATTGGCCTTGATAGAATTTCTTTCCCATAACTTAGAACTTTTCCGTAATTTGTATTATTCACAAATTATTTTATTTCCTTATATTTACTTGTATATTTGACATATGTAACTATACAGATTCATCAGTCTTATACCTAACACTATACAGTATTCACAGTAAAAGCCAAATAGAAATTTACTAGATGAATATAATGCATATAAATCAGTGACTATTAGAAAGAAATGATAATCTATTGGAAAAGTTCATTTAAAAACATATTTATTGTTTAGTACTTTTAAACTTAAGATTCTGTGATTTACAAAGTTGTTCATAGAAGAAATTTAGATGTACATTATTGTAATACCAATTCTACTTCCAGAGTAACCTACAGAATATCTCTAGATCTTTTCAATGTCTCAAGTTTCCCACTCCTCAAACTAACTCTTTGGCAGGAGCATTTTTTATTGTAGCTTAGGACATGTCATTCAACATCTGAGTTGATTCCACATCCTAGCTATTGTAAGTGCAGTAGTTAACAATGGTATGCATATGACCTTTTGTATGAATACTTTGTGCTTTGTGGGTAGAAGTTATAAAATGAAAATGTTGTGCCATGTGGCAGCTCAATTCATACTTTCTGAGAAATCTTCAAATTGTTTCTGTAGTAATTAAACCATGTTTTAGACACGTAAATCATTAAATATTCTTATATTCATAATTTATGTTCTTTACCAAATTAACTTTTATGCAGGCATTGCTTTTTAAGTCATATATATTAGTATATATCTAACATGCCATAAAAATAGAAAGATAGCTAACTTAAGATATTTCTCCCTCATAATTCTGGAGACTGGAAGCTGAAATTCTAATTGGTGCAGATTTGATTTCTTCTAAATGTATCAAAATTTTTGCACAGATATGTAACTTTTTACCATGGCCTCACATGATTTTTCTCTTGTGTTTGCAGATTCTTGATGCCTTTTGTATGGCCAAATATTCCATTATTATAAGCACAGCAATCATATAGGATTCAAATATAACATAACTTCATGGGGTGGCATGTGGGGTTGCTCAGGGCTTATTCTTTGTTCTGTTCTCAAGAATTTACTCCTGGCATGCCTAGTAGGATATATATACATATATGCATAATACACACACATATATATATGTGTGTATTAATATATGGTTCTAGAGATTGAAAGCCAGTGATGGCATGCAGGGCAAATAAATGCCTTTCCTGCTGTGCTCTCCCTCCAGGCCCAATAGTTTAATTTTACCTTAATCACTTCTTCAATGGTAACTGGACCAACACAATCACATCCTGTCATACCTGGATGAGGTAAAGGAAGACACATCAGTACATAATAACAGATTTAAGGGATACCAGAGTGATAGTACAGTGCATAGAAAGTTTTCCTTGCATGCAACCTACCCAGGTTTGATACACATTATACCATAAGGTCCTCTGAGTCTTCCAGGAATGATTTGTAAGCTCAGAGCCAGAAGTAATACCTGAGCACTCCTGGGTATGACCCCAAATGAATCAGATTTGAGGTAAAAGAGAAGATAATATACAAAATATAAAGTTCAATATGTGTTTAAAATGATGACTCTTTATTCTGCTAACATGCTAAATACACAAACACTTTGATAATTCCTCATCCTATAATACCATCCTGACTTTATTTTGGGGGGATTTTTTTATTTTTTATTTTTAAATGATTTCTTTATTTAAACATCATGATTACAAACATAATTGTAGTTGGGTTTCAGTCAAAACAAGAACACACATCCTCACAGTGCAACTTTCCCATCACCAATGCCCCATCTCTTCCCTCCCCACCCTCTGCCTATATTTGAGACAGACTCTATACATCGCTTACTTATTGACATTGCTATGATAATTCTCAGCATAGCTATTTTTCTAACTGCACTCACCACTTTTTGTGGTGAGCTTCATATCTTGAGCTGGTTCTTTTGGCTCTCATCTCTGGGAATTATTTCAATGTCTTTAATTTTTCTTAAAGCCCATAGATGAGTGAGGATATTCTGTATCTCTCTCTCCCTCTGACTTATTTCACTCAGCATAATATATTCCATGTGCATCCATTGCATGACTTCATCTCTCCTGAAGGCTGCATAATATTCCATTGTGTATATGTACCACGGTTTCTTTAACCATTCATCTGTTGAAGGGCACCTCGATTGTTTACAGAGTCTGGCTATGGGAAATAGTGCTGCAATGTTATAGGTGTGAGGAAAGGATTTTTGTATTGTATTTTTGTGTTCCTTGGGTATATCCCTAGGAGTAGTATAGCTGGGTCAAATGGGAGCTCAATGTCAGTTTTTTTAGGAATCCCCATATTGTTTTCCATAGGGGCTGGTCTAGACAGCATTCTTACCAGTAATTAATGAGAGTTCCTTTCTCCCCACATCCCCGCCAGCACTGATTGTTCTTGTTCTTTATGATGTGTGCCATTCTCTGTGGTGTGAGATGGTACCTTGTTGTTGTTTTGATTTGCATTTCCCTGATGATTAGTAATGTGGAGCATTTTTTTCATGTGCCTTTTGGCCATATGTATTTCTCTTCTTTGAGAAAGTGTCTGTTCATTTCTTTTCATTTTTGATGGGGTTATATGATTTGCTCTTGTTAAGTTCTGTCAGTACCTTGTGTATCATAGATATTAGCCCCTTATCTGTTGGGTATTGGGTGAATAGCTTATTCCATTTTGTGAGGGGCTTTTGTATCCTAGGCATTATTTCCTTTGAGGTGCAGAAGTTTCTCAGCTTAATATAGTCCCATTTGTGTATCTCTACTTAGACTTGCTTGGAGAGTGCTGTTACTTCATTGAACATGTCTTTAGTTTCAATGTCATGGAGTGTTTTACCTATGTACTGTTCTAAATACCTTATGGTTTCAGGTCTGATATAAAGGTCTTTAATCCGTTTGCATTTGACCTTGGTGCCTGGTGTTAGCTGGAGGTCTGAGTTCACATTTTTGCAAGTGGCTGACCAATTGTGCCAACGCCATTTGTTGAAGAGGCTTTCCTTGCTCTTTTTACATTCCTTGCCCCTTTATCAAAGGTTAATTGATTATATATCTGGGAGCATTCTCTGAATACTTCAGTCTATTCCACTGATCTGAAGTTCTGTGTTTCTTCCCATCCCATGCTGTTTTAATGACTATTGGTTTGTAATACAACTTAAAGTTTGAAAAAGTGATGCTTCCCATATTCTTTTTATCAAGGGTTGCTCTAGTAATTCGTGGGTGTTTATTGCTCCAGATGAATTTTGGGAGTGTTTGAATACTATTCTCAATTGAGATAAATTAAAAGCCTTTCTTCTAAAATTAGGTACAAGACAAGGTTACTCCCTTTCATCACTTCTATTCAAAATAGTGCTGGAAGTTCTTGCCATAGCGATTAGAAAGAAATCAAGGGCATCCAGAAAGGAAGAAGTCAAACTCTCATTGTTTGCAGATGACATGATACTATACTTAGAAAACCCTAAAGACTCTACCAAAAAGCTTCTTGAAACAAGAAATTAATATAGCAAAATAGCAGGCTACAAAATTAACACACAAATACAATGCCTTCTTATACACCAGTAATGATAGAAAAAAATGAATATAAAAAAATCCCATTTATATTAGTGTCACACAAACTCAAATATCTTGGAGTCAACTTAACTGAAAATGTGAAGGACTTATACAAAGAAAACTACAAAACCCTGCTTCAAGAAATAAAATGGAATATGCGACAATGAAGGCATATACCCGCCTCATGAATTGGGAGGATTAACATCATTAAAATGGCAATATTCCCCAAGGAATTGTACAGATTTAATGCAATCCCTCTACGAATAGCCGTCCTGACTTTAAATATTGGGCAACTTTATTTTATAGTGAATCTCTCAGAAAATTTAAAAAGATGCAAATATCATAATTTATTGTGAACAAAGTGGAAACTCAAGGCGACTTCTATTTGGAGCCAATTCATCAACTGTAAGGACGAGTCTCAGAATATAAATTGAGTTATGACAAGCAGAGGCAGTCTATGTAAAATTTTTCCTCCCATATAATAGGAGGGGCACTGCAGAATAGTATATAGAAAAAGTGGCTATTTCCATAAATGAATTTGCTCTAGTTCTTGGGCCAGCACACTTTTAATGCTTCAACGAAGTAGAAAAGAACTCATAGACTTTAGAGGCTACAACTCAAGCCAGAGGTATGCTGTTAATGGTTCAAGACAGTGAAAATTATAATATATGGCCTCCAAATTTATACCGCTCCTGACCCAGGTAATGAAACATGAACCACACTTCCAGCTTTTGATAAAGTAGTGCTCACTTAGGCAGTGAGACAGCAGGTAGATATTTATTTTTTGGCTGCCATTCTAACTTGTCCTTGACTGGCAAAGTTTTGCATTTGCTCTTTCTTTAGATAATTCTGAAGGAATTCGCCTTATAGTATTAAAGTCTTACTATATTAACCATGCTACATTCATGCTTTTGTCTGCATCTCAAAGTTGTTGTTCCTGTTATCCTACTATTTTTGAATGTTAACAAATGGGCCAGCAAAGAGGGGGAAATAGTGTCTGTGTCTATTCTGTCATCATACAGTCTGGAGGCAAGCCATCATAAAGATTTATCTCATAGATGTGTCTGACTGGCTAATTCATCAAAAATTGAGCACAATTTCACTTACATTAACCAAACCAATTTTGAGAATTTAGAGTATAGATGCTAAGTGGCATAAAATAGAATGTTTGGGGATCTGAAGAGGAAGCACAGTGCATAGGGTGCCTGTTTTTCTTGTTGCCAATTTGGGTTTGATACCTGGCACCCCATAGAGCCCTCTAAATTTTGCCAAAAGTGACCACTGAACACAGATCTAGGAGTAATCCCTTAGTACTGTTAGGTGTAACTCCCTAAGTGAAATGTTTTGCAAAAATAAATAACAATATTCATAATTTATGAACTAGTGACAACAAAATATTGCCTTTTGGATTATTAAATGGTCAGGTAGAAGAGAGGTTTTGAAAAGATAAAGAGTGGAGTGAAGGAAATGGGAAATATGAAGATGGATAATGGAGATGCTGTTTGAAATCATTAGAAATATGTCCATCTAATATTGGTGTGATTCAGAATAAAATATAGTACTGCCATTAAAAAATTCAAAGGGTTAAGTGTATATATATGTTTGATAAGAAGGATGAAAGAGGAAGTGACTCTTGAGAAGAGAATGATATCTACCTCTGAAGAAGCAGAATAAAGTGAAACTAGTTGGACACTTTATGAGAGTGTAATGAGTAAGATATGACAACAGTTCATGGAAGAAAACATTTAAATGGAAAGAAGAATATTATAAATCACTGTAGTGTAAAGAGTGAATAATCAATATAATCAATCCTCTTTGAAAAAAAGAGTTGAGACTTAAGAGTAAGGTAACTAGAGTGTGGGCCATATTTAAGGGGCAATAGATGCTATTTGTACAGGGACTAAAGAGAACTACTCAAGAAAATAGAGTGTAGGACTACATGATATTAATAGAAGTGAGAATAATCTATAGAGTAAAGACCTCATGTGAACCTCTATAGTGTAAAGACCTCAGGTGGACATTACCTCTTCAAAGTAGGAAAAGAATGGGGTTATTCCAAAATAATTGTTTATCCTGTGACACTAAGGCTAAGGGGAGAGCCTAGAGGACTGTCAAAAAATGAGGAGAAGGAATAGAATTTATCATTATCAGGGTTCATTTGCTATGCTTCAGTACAAAAGAGTTTTAGATCTCATTCAACACAAGACTGCTCAAAATATTCAAGATTTCTGGAGAAAATCAATAGTACTACATGAAGATTTTTTTGAACATAGAAGTATCAAAAAATCTTTTTGTGTGTGTGGTTTTTGGGTCACACCCGGCAGTGCTCAGGGGTTACTCCTGGCTCCATGCTCAGAAATTGCTCCTGGCAGGCACGGGGGACCATATGGAGCACCCAGATTCGAAACGATGACCTTTTGCATGAAAGGCAAACACCTTACCTCCGTGCTATCTCCAGGGCCCCAGAAGTATCAAAAATCTTTTAAGAATAGTTCAGTGACTGATATGCAGTAGTTCTTTTACATAAACTTCTCAGAGTCTAGGTTATTCATCTGAAAATAGGAAAGGCAATACAATGAACGTTTGTAAATAATAGAAGTAAAAGCATTACACAAAATTGTGTTGAGCAATTATTTGCGTCTGGCACTGTACATGATTCATTACTATGTATAAAAGACAATGTTTTAATTGTTATGAGGTTAGAAAGTTTATACTGGAAACAGAATACTGTACTGAAAATTGATACTTGCTGAGTCACCCTCAAAATTATGATGTGGCTCTAGGACTTGACCTTGCAATTTAAGTATGCAGACAAGATGTAGAAGGATTAGAGTCCAAGAGTGTATCTAAGTGATTAAGAGATTGTGGGACTAGGAGTTATCAATTCCAATATGCTATGAGGTAATTATAGTTTAGCAATAGAATATAGATAGATGTGAAGTAACATATTTCTAGACTTGACCCTCAGAAGTGATCATACCTGGTTATGCATCTGTCTTTATACTTCCATAAAATCATGGAAAGTATGTTGTTTGAGATAGTATAAAACTGATTCATAAGAATTATCTGACCTGCATATAACTATATAATAATGAAAATTAAATTTTTCTATGATTAGCTACTGATATAATATTTAAAATTTTAGTTACCAGGGTCTATATCACAAGGTAATCTGAGACCTACCAACATAGTCTGCAATGTGAATAAGCTTAAAAATGTATCCTCTTTAAATCAAGTTTTTTTATATTTTTCTTTATTTAAACATCTTGATTACAAATATGATTGTGATTAGATTTCAGTAATGTAAAGAACACCCCCCTTCACCAGTGCAACATTCCCACCACCAATGTCCCAAATCTCCCTCCATCCCATTCACCCCACCTGTACTCTACAAAGGCTTTCCAGTTCCCTCATTCATTCACATGACTATGGTAGTTCTCAGTGTAGTTATTTCTATAACTGCACTCACCACTATGTGGTGATCTTCATGAAGTGAGCTGGAAGTTCAGCCCTCCTCTCATTGTCTCTGAGGATTGTTGCAAAAATTACTTTTATTTTTCTTAAAACCTATAGATGAGTGAGACTATTCTGTGTCTTTATCTCCCTCTGACTTATTTCACTCAGCATGATAGATTCCATGTACAACCATGTATAGGAAAATTTCATGACTTCATCTCTCCTGACGGCTGCATAATATTCCATTGTGTATATGTACCACAGTTTCGTTAGCCATTTGTCTTGTTGAAGGGCATCTTGGTTGTTTCCAGAGCCTGGCTATTGTGAATAGTGCTGCAATATATATTGGTGTGAGGAAGGGGTTTTTGTATTGTATTCTTGTGTTCCTAGGGTATATCCCTAGGAGTGGAATAGCTGGGTCGAACGGGAGCTCAGTTTTGAGTTATTGGAGGAATCTTCATATCGCCTTCCATAATAGTTGGACTAGACGGCATTCCCTCCAGCAGTGGATAAGAGTTCTTTTCTCTCCACATCCCCACCAACACTGATTTTTCTCATTATTTGTGATGTGTGCCAATCTCTGTTGTGTGAGATGGTACCTCATAGTTGTTTTGATTTGCATCTTCCTGATGATAATGATGAGGAGCATTCTTTCATGCACCTTTTGGCCATTTGTATTTCTTTTTTATCTATTTCTTTTGAGGTGCGGAAGCTTCTCAGCTTAATGTATTCCTATCTGTTTATCTCTGCTTCCAATTGTTTGGAAAGTGCAGTTTCCTCCTTGTAGATGCCTTTAGTCTCGATGTCATGGAGTGTTTTACGACCATAATATGAAATTTAACACATCAGGACATCCTGAGATAAAGACACACAATAACAACAAATTCAATTTCACCCAGAGAAACTAAGAAAATATAAAAATTTTATTCATTAATTTTTGGAATAACTTTTTTACAGAACTATATAAGCAATAAAAATCTATTTGTCCATTATAAGTCAAATGACAAAATTATATTCAGGTTCTGGAGCAATAAAACAGTATTTGTCTTGCACAAATCAGACGTGAGTTCAATCCCCAGTATCTCATGGGGTCCCCCGAGCCTTCCAGAAATAAATTTTGAGAGCAGAGCTAGAAGTAATTCCTGAGTACCACCAAGTGTGACACAGAAAAACAAAATATATTATATCCTTGTGAAAGAATATTACTGGACAATAAAAAATTATGTGATTAATCTATAGTACACATGAATTTCAAATTAACAATGACATAATTAGAAGATAAAAGTATATATTGTATAATTACCTTAATATAAAATCTAGAAAACACAATGACTTGTTTATTGTAATTCTATAAAATATATTATTTTACTGTATAGTGCATTTTTGTGAGGCAACTTATTTTTATTATTAAATAATTTATTTATTTTAACACCATTATTACAAACATAAGTATAGTTGGGTTTCAGTCATAACAAGAACACCTCTTTTCACCGTAGAACCTTTCCATCACCAATGCCCCCATCTCTTCCCTCCACCACTCTCAGCCTTTATTTGAGGCTTTCTACATTCCTCACTGACATTGTTATCATAGTTCTCAACATAGTTATTTCTCTAACTGCACTCACCACTCTTTGTGGTGTGCTTCATAACTTGAGTCAGTCTTTCTGGCCCTAATCTCTGGGAATTATTTCAATGTCTTATTTTTTCATAAAACCTATAGAGAAGTGTGACTATTCTGTATCTCTCTCTCCATCTGACTAACTTCATTTGTATGGTGTATTTTAGTAGAGATGAAAATCCTGTAGCTCTGGAAATTGGAGATAGGATGGAATGAGTATGGGAAAGATTTAAGAATAATAAATAAATAAATTTATAAATAAATAAATGTTGAATTGTGATGAATGTAATCACTATCTTCATGCAGTGATGCTTTTTCATGTGTAAAAACACCAAAGTTTTTAAAATTGTAACATAAAAATATGCAGATTTGAGCCAGAACAGTAGTATAGAGAATATGGTGGTTGCCTTTTACAAAAAATAGTTGGTCATGCCATATGGTCCGTCCAACTCGCATAGAATAGTTCCTGAGCACAGAGAGCTACCAGGTGTAGAAAAACAAACAATGTACATTTTGGGGCTGTATAGTGGACAGGAAACTTGTCTTATACACTGAAGACTGGATTTAATTCCTGACATCCCTTTTTGGTCCCCCGAGCACCACTAGAAGTAATTCCTGAGTACAGAGCCAGAAATAACACTCGAGCATCAAGAGGTGTGGTTCAAAAACAAAAACAAACAAACCTAAAATAATGCACAATTAATTGCATGTCTATTACAATCAACAAAATTGTAAAAATGGCTTTGCTAGGTTTTAATATTCTAAAGTAAAAGTCCTTTCTTGAATAGTTAATCATTTGTTTTAAAATTTAAAACATCAATTTATGGGCCTACGACCTGTATGACAACCAAGGTCTCTAATTACAGAGGTCTGACTGAGACAACTGCAACTGAGCAGAACTTCTGGAAACATAATGAAAGACTATCATAGGCTTCATCCTAGGATTGGTGCAAAAATTAAGAACACCAACTACAGAATACTAATTAAAACAACATTGATGGAACAGAACTTCTGAAACTCTAAAGAATGACTCCATTCTATGACGTGCAAATGCTAAGATCAGTAGCTACAGAGGCCTGATTTTATCATCCACAATGGAGCAGAAAACTTCCAGACACCATAAAAGGATCTATGGGAAAGTAAAATATCATGTACCGAGTCTGTAATTATACCCACAATAGTACTTCAAGGGCAGAGAAACCCTGTATTTCTTAGGCCAGTGGGATTCCCTTTCTAATCTACCCAATTTTTACTGTGCCTATGCAAAAAATAACACAGATTAATTTTTTTAATTGCTGTTGCTTGTTCTTTTTTTCTTTATTTTCTTTGCCTCCCCCCCCACCCACCTCACCCCGTGCTTTGATTTGTCTTTATATCAGTACCATGGTTAGTGTTTGTTTGTTGTCTTTATTAATGTGGTGCTTTTCAGGTTTCTTGTTTGTTTGTTTGTTTTTGTTTTGTTATGGGAGGGTTTGA
This sequence comes from Crocidura indochinensis, assembly GCA_004027635.1. Taxonomy (NCBI): domain Eukaryota; kingdom Metazoa; phylum Chordata; class Mammalia; order Eulipotyphla; family Soricidae; genus Crocidura; species Crocidura indochinensis. The sequence goes on along the minus strand of PVKC010006315.1, from coordinate 4,278 downwards.
TTTTTCTTGTATTATTTTTATGTTTTCCTTCCTTTTTCCCTTTCTTTTCCTAAACTGATATTTATAATCTCTGGAAGGACTCCTCCCTTTTTTTGCTTGTTTGAATTTTTAACCCTCCCCCCCTTTTTTTTTCTTTCCTTAAGACAGAAACATGTAGCTCGAACTAGTATTCTGCCTCAGGGGAAATAATGGAGGCACCAAGACCAAACAGTCATATGAACATTGAGTAGAAATAAAATATTATCAGACTTAAACACCAAATCCAAAGTCAAGTACTACATAATTGATACCCAATCTACAACAAATTAGACACAGAAGGGACCACTTATACTAGCAGCCTGGGGGTAAAGAAGGTGTGATATGGGATGAATGCTGGGAACAGAGGTGGAGGGAGGACAGCATTGGTGGTGGGAATACCCCTGATTCAATGTCACTATGTACCCAAAATACTACTGTATTTAAAATACTGTGATTGATTTGTAATCTACTTTGGTCAAAATAAGCATTATTAATAAAAAATCAATGTAATCTTTGTTTTTGTACAAATGTGGAGCAGAGAGTAATATTGTCTAGGTGTTCCCCTCTATTTGTCTGCCAATCGAAAGAGTACCATTAAATATACCTACCCTTTTTCTCCTGATATTACCAATTATAATTAAATATTTCTTCCTGGTCCAGGTTTACAAATCTGTCCCTTATTATTTCCCAAAATTATAGCTCCTAGACCTGTGGACCTCTAATTCAAATACTAAATAAAGAAGCTTTTCAGTGGACCTGTGAGTGTTTGCTTAGTAGAGTATATTAGTAGTGTAGAAGGGAAACAAGATGTTATTCTGTACACTGTAGAACGTGAAGAAAAGAACAAAACTTGCAGAAACTTCAGCTAATAATGTTCTAAATTGGGCAATCATTCCAACTGTCACTCTTTCAAATCCTTTAACATTACTTAAGGTTGTATTTTCTGATATAAATAGCTGAGTAGATTTTTAGTATTCACTATTAATTTCTTCATATTGCATATACTTTTGCCAGCTAGATTAAAAAATAACAGTCTCTATAATCAAAACTCTAGCTAACTTAATCTTACCCAAGTAGTTAAAATTGTACTATGAATTTTACACAATTGTAAATTACAAAATCATAAATTTTTAAGATATCCAATGCAGGGGCTGGAGTGGTACAGCAAATGCTGTAGGGCATTTGCTGTACACGAGCTAACCTAGGGTGGACCATGTTCGATCTCCCAGGGTCCCATATGGTCCCCCAAGCCAAGAACAATTTCTGATCTTATAGCAAGGAGTAACCCCTGAGCATCAGCAGGTGTGGCTCAAAAACCAAAAATTAAAAAAAATATATCCAATGAATTCTAATCATGAATGAATTAGTAAATAATTATATGTAAGTGGAACAAAACATGGCTCTATGGTTTTTATTATTTTCTTACTGAGAAGATATTTATAATATTTAATGATAATAATTCCATATAATATTAGTGTATATGTATTAATTACTGCATATATTTATTGGCTGCTTGAAAAATCATTTATCTTTTTTGGTTTATTCCTAGATACTTGATAGTTTTGGACACTATTTTAAAGACTCTTAGATCTCTTTCTCTTCTTAGTAATTATTTGTATAAAGAAATGCAGCTGTCTTTTGTGTACAGACTTTGTAGCTGGCCACTTTGCTGTATTAGTTTATTGTTCTAGGAGCTTTATTGTGGACTATTTAGAGTCTTTGATGTATATCATCATGTCATCTGCAATCATACAATTTTCTGCAACATGAATGAACCTGAAAAATGCTATGTTAAGTGAAGTAGGCTAGAAAAAAGTTAAATACAGAATTATACCACTTATATGTGTTATTTAGAATAGATTCATGAAGAAATGTAATGATTTAAATGGGAGTTTTCTTGAACACTCTTGCCCCCAGTGTATAGTGAGAAAAAGGAATAAAATTGGGTGGAGGAGGAAAAACACAAATAAGAAAGAATGGGTGCCAAGTTGTCTCAGGCACATTAATGGTGTTAAAGGAGCAGAACTAAATATCCAAGCTAAAGACAATAACAATGAAATAGAGAGGCTCAAAAATTAAAAACAAAAACTTAAAATGGGCCTGTTATGCTGGCAGGCAGGGTTAGGGGCCAGGAGGTTGTGGCATAGCATGTACTCTGGGAACATTGGTAGAGAAAGGTTGACTCTCTTGGTGGCATTGGCCCTGATACATTATATGTCTGAGACCCAATTATGAAGAACTTTGTAAATCACAATATTTTCAATAAAATAAAATTTTTTATCACGTAATGACTTATTGTGACAAGATTCTTCTTAACCTAGGCTGGACGTCCAGCCCCTCATCTCTATTTTCTCTGGGTATTATCACCAGATTGTCTATTGTTTTCTTATTTTCACAAATGAGTGCAATTAGAGTGGAGAAGGGTATACTATGACAATGATATTTGGAACTGATCACTCTAGACAAGAACTTGATGCTGAAAGGAGAAAAAGTGACATGTAAGGTATACAACCATTAATAATAGTGAAAACACAGCGTCAAAAAGAAAAGAGAAAATGAAAGTGAGAAGCAAATTGTGTGCCCTAGAGATAAGCATGTGTAGAGGGTTGGGGTGGGAAAGAAATAGGCAGTGGTGGGAAGGGTGCACTGATGAAAGGTGGTGTTTATTCTAGGACTGAAACCCAACAATGAGCAATTTTTAACCGTAGTTCTTAAATAAAACAATAAAATAAATATCATTACAAGGTTGCCAATGAAAATTATATTTTGGTCTTTGAAACAAACTTACCAGGAGTTTATTGAGTATTTTAGATACCCAATATCATTGGTCAACAGTGCATATTCTCATTTTACTAAGACAGGCTATATCACACTCAGAGTTTATACAATTCAGAAATGATTATCTCATTCTCTCTGTATTTCTTCTTTTTACTATTTTCCCCTTTTCTCTTAACCTGTAAGGAAAGCAGACATAAGGAATATTTTCTCTCCTAATGGTCACTGGAATAGTTACAGCATCACTTATGAGTCATGCAAAACTCTCAACTTAAACAGTTGCCTGCCATTATTGCTAAGACAATGAAATAGCTCACCACTGTGTGATGGACTGTTTCTCTCAGCTGAAGTAATACCGTCAATGTTGCTATTCACAAATGCTTCTCCAGTTTATGTTGGTTAATCTGATGCAAAGCTGACTGTAATGGTAAATTTGGAAAAGAACTGCTCACAGAAGTTCTAAAAATAGATGTATATTCCACTATATATCTCCTCAAAGTGTAAGTTAATCATTGTTTATGTATAATACTCGAGCTCTGATGTTATTTTACCCAGTCTTCAGCTTTGCAGTTGAATGAATCTCTGATCATCAGTCCTATCAACTGAATACATAAAATAATGCAGCAGAGATATCAAAATCCTTTTGTTTACTTTTCAAATCCAGCCTTTATTTTAAATGCCTCAATTAGTTGTGCACATTCATCAGATTTAAATGTTCAGAAGGCTTTTGTCCCTCCAAAGTGGAAAAATGTACTATGCCTTTTTTTCAAGTAACACCTTCCAGCCATAACATAGTTCAAATTTAAAATAATTTAAAATTATTGCTTAAAATATGGTTTTTAGAATATGGACAAGTCTCTTCAGTCTGACCCTTGGCTCTGAGATGTATTTGGTAATACTCACCATGAGTGTTAGATAATGCAGTAATTTATTATCATTGATCTTTCTCTCAGTCTTTTAAATTTTTTATCAAAGCACCATTTTTAGTCATAATTTTTATTTCTAATTGAGCTTAAGGCAGACTTGCACCCAGAGTATAAAAAGGAGGAGAGAGAAGGAAACAGTAGAGGAGGGGGTGGGGGGAGACAGAAACAAGGGGACTTGAGTACATAGTAGTGCAAAGGAGTCCATACTAAAATTATGAGATCCAAAATTCACCACCCAAACATAAATATGATGCCACACAGGTTTGCTTTGTAAAATCTCATGAGCATGTTCTCACAACTTAGACACTACATTTCAGGTTCGTAAATAAGATCACTGTACCCTAAATCAAGGTCATTAAGTAACTTTTTACATTTAAACTGGTTTTGACCAAATTCATTCTAGAAATTACTTAGACATAACACAGTTGAGCCCCCAAAGACTATGTACATACTTAGTAGTATATGATCAACTCACTTGAGTCAACATTGAAAGTTCAGTTCTTTCTTGATCATTTCAATTTACCCTCTTTTGTTTGTGGTTTCTTTTTTGTTTGTGTTA
>PVKC010006314.1:0-31392 GCA_004027635.1 Crocidura indochinensis | reverse complement strand
AGGAGTAACCCCTGAGCGTCACCGGGTGTGACCCAAAAACCAAAAAAACAAACAAACAAACAAACAAAAAAACCAAAAAAAAAAGCAACAAAAAACAACTTGAAAGCCCTTCCTGCATGACACTTGCCATCCTGGCTCTGCCAGTGGACCCAGTGGTGCCACATAAAGGTTGGCTTATGGACTTCTTGGAATGATGACTTACAATGAAAAATGACCTCCAGCTGCTCACTACAGAGCTTGTGCACCACGATCTTGCAGGCTGAACACTTATTCCGGGACACTGATTTCTACAGAGTGAATACAATACTGCTCCCCTACATAGCATAAGTCCCTGACACGTTTTTCTCGAACCAGATGTCTTCCCCATTTGTTTCTGAATCAGTCCAATCTATGGTGCTCAGGATCTGTTGTAATGGCTCAGGGTACAGGCCCTGGGCTCAGGGAATGCTTAGATATACTAGACCATCCTAGTTCAATTGTGGGAGTTTATGAGTCCAAAATTTATTCATTTTTCCCAGTTTCAATTGCTTTGTGGGATAGAGTTAATCAAAGTAGTTTGATTACATTTTGAATCTCTGTATTATCTGTAGTGATCTCCTGTTTTTATTTCTAATTCAGTTTATAAGTTTCTATCTATCCCCCATTTTTTGAGTTTGCTAGTGGTTTATATAGATACTTATATTTTCAAAGAACATACTTTTGCTTTCATTGATCTTTCAGATTGCTTTTTGTATTTCAAATTCATTAATTTCTGTTCTAAGATTTAGAACACAGACGTTCCTCTGACTATTTTTGGTTCATTTTGTTGATAACTTTCTATTTTTATAAGCATGTTACTTATGTAGGCCCCTTCTTCCTTCCTCCTGTGTGCTTGCAAAGACATAAATTTTCTTCTTAGTGCCTCTTTTGCTGGGTCCCATAAATTCTGATAATTTGTGTCTTCATTTGCATTTCTTTCCAGGAATATATTGACTTCCTCTTTGATTTTGTCTCTGACCCACTGGTTGTTTAGTATTTAGATGTTTAATTTTCAGGTTTTAAGGCTCCTTCCCCCCCCCCTTTATTTTGTAGTTTGTAGTTCGAATGTTTGTAATTCACTTCTAATTTCAATGAATTAAGCTCTGAGAAGGTAGTTTATATAATTTTTATCCTCTTGATTTTATCAAGGTATTCTTTATCTAAAGCATGTGATCTACCCTGGAGATCTACCAATATGAATTGGAGAAGAATTTTTATTAATAACTAAGGAATTTTGTGGATATATTGATGAGGTATTATGGAGGTGGCTGGGCTGTGGATTTTTTGTTCCAAATATTTATATAGCATATAAGCTCCTATTTCCATTCATGATTTTAAAAGGAGTCTTTCCTAACATTTTGATTAACTTTTTGAATTTTAATTATTTTAATATTCTGATTAACATTTAAAATAAAGTTAAGAGATTGGAGAGATAGCACAGCGGTAAGGCATTTGCCTTGCATGAAGAAGGATGTTGTTTCAAATCCCGGCATCACATATGGTCACCCCCCAGCCTGCCGGGGCAATTTCTGAGCATAGAGCCAGGAATAACCACTAAGCATTGTTGGGTGTGACCAAAAAACCAAAATAAAATAAAATAAAGTTAGAAGTTGAGTTGTGCATAATCCTTAAATAGATGTGTTAATAAATCACAGTATTCATAATCAAAATTTAGATGCAAAATACAAAAATGTTTTCCAGTAGTTTCTGGAGTATACTGGTCATGCTGTGTGCTTCACACAAATGCTCTCCTATGTTATTTTAATTCTCTTGTATATCCACGTTATGATTGTTTATTAGGTCTTTCTAAATTATAAATATACTAATACTAAGCTAACTTCTTCTGAACTTCATTTTAATTGAATTTGTTTCTAAAACCTGTTTACATATCAAAGACAAAATGTCTATATGTTTTAGTTAATATTATCTTTGTGTATATTATTAATATGTATCTGTGCATATATTTTAGAGAAATAGATATGTAACAGAGTATAGTGATCAGTGTTATAAATACAATAATGTATAATTAATATAATTATTATATAGATAGAAATAGAGTACTTGTACTTCAAAGTCTGATAATAGGAGTTAAATTTCAAATGTAAAGTATTATGTTCAAATATCTGAAATCAAATGACAAGCTATAGTTTGATACTGCACAAAGAAGTGTCTGTTTATTTTCTCTCATCATATTTCACCTTATTGAGTCAAATAGATTAGTTTCCTATGGTTTTCTCAAAATTGTTCCTAATTGTAATCTTAAATTATTTAATCTGCTTTGAGAGCGTTAGCCTAGGACAGATCTCGGTTACATCCCCTGGTGTCCCATATGGTCCCCCAAGCCAGGAGTGATTTCTGAGCACATAGCCAGGAGTAACCCCTGAGGATCAACGGGTATGGCCCACTCAAAAAAAAATGCAATTTTTTGGTAAACATTTCTGAAATGTTAAGGAATTGTGCACATCCTCTAATCAATGAACCTCAGTACAACACGTGGAAAAAGCCACAATGGGGCCAGAGAAAGTGCACTGTGGTAGGGTATTTGCCTTGCATGTGGCCTGCCCAGGCCTGACACATTTCAATTCCCATTATCCTATATGGTCCCTAAGCATTACAGGAGCAATTTCTGAGTGCAGAACCAAGAAGAATCCCTGTGTGCCACCAAGTGTGACTAAAAAACAAACAAAAAAAGTGAAAATATCACACTACAATTGTGACAATGAGGAAATGACACCAGATCCATCATGTGTATAGAATGAAGATGACAGCTCTGATAACCGGAAAAGTGCCACCACCTGTTTAGCCTTTCAAATATAAAACTTCAGAGAATAAATATGGAGTATCCTCAGAGAATTCAAAGAAAGCATAGAATTAACCAAACAAACCATAAATATGAATCAAGAGGATATGAAAATAGAAATCAACAAACTAAATTAAGAGGACGGAAAAGCTTAGTAGGTGAAATGAATACCTCACTGGAAAACCTCTACAACAGAGTAACAGTGGCTGAGGACAGAATCAATTAACTGGAAGATGAGATGCATGACAACTCCATGCAACAGAAGAGATAGGAAGAGAGCCTTCAAAAAGTGATCAGACAATGAAAAAATTCCTCAAATCATGTCGATAGATTAAAAAAAAATAGAAGTCTGGGGTTGAAGCGATGGTGCAAATGGTAGGGTGTCAGCCTACCATTTGTCCCCCAAGCCAGGAGCAATTTCTGAGTGCATACCCAGGACTAATCCCTGAGTGTCACCGAGAGTGGTCCAAAAAAAACAGAAGTCTAATAAACTCAACAGAAATAATATAAGAATTAGTGGAATTCCAGAGACCAGAAGAAAATCCCTTCAAAGAATCAATAGTTCAGCAGAGAAACACCCACAGCTAACAAGTGCATGCGATCAATTCCTGCATATTCAAAAATTACCAGATAAAAGAAAAGGAAAGAAAAACACCCAAAGACACAACCTACTCACAATGATACCACAGATATGGATAGAAAACTAAAGGAGCAAGATCAAAAAAGGGAAATTACATTCAGAGAAACACCCTTAAAATTAACAGCAGACCTGCCCCCTAAAAAACACTCAGACCTGAATGTGGTGGTGAAGTACAGAGACAAAACTCAACAAAATGAATAATTCATTTAGAATATTTCACCCAGCCAGACTCACATTCAGGTTTGATGGAATCACTCATACCTTCATGGATAAAAAATAGGTCAGAAACTTTATAGACTCAAATCCAGAATAAAAGGACAAACTGATAGTTCTACTTTAAGACAAGACAGAGCAAAATACACACCAAACTCCTACATAAATCCCATGACAATTATCTCTCTCAACATCTGTGCACCAGATAAGAGACACAGACTGGCAAAATGGATTAAAAAAAAAAAAAAGCTGAATCCAACATTCTGCTGCCCACGAGAAACACAACTCAACTGTCAAAACAAGCATCTTTTATTGACTCAGAATCAAAGGGTGGAGGACAACTATTCAAGCAAACAATTCCCATAAAAAGCTAAAGTGGCCATATTAATATCAAATGACACAAACTATATTTTAAAAAGTTATAAGGGACAAATATGGACATTTTAATAATCAAGGGATATGTTCAACATGAAGAAATCACACTACTAAACATATATGCACCCAATGAAAAACTAGCAAAATATTTAAAACAATTGTTGACAAATATGAAAGAAGACCTCAATAGCAATGCAATGATAGTGGGAGACTTCAAAACTACCCTGACATACATTGATAGGTCAACCAGGCTGAAACCTAACAATAATATTCTAAATCTGAAAGTAGAAAAAAGAAAGTGGCTATATATGGTCATCTGGGTGAATGGGGTATTATAGAAACAGTCTTTGATGTCAATCACTTACAGATGCCAATTTCTAGGAATCATTACAGATAAAGGAGGTCAGGCTAAAGGGTTCCCATTGGAATTATTGTGACATTAACATTATGCAAGTCAATCAATAGTATCATTTGCCTGATTTTTTTCGGCAGAACAGAGACAGGAGAGTTTCATTCAGAAAATGATGCTTCTATCTGTATCAATTTTAATTGTTCCTATATTTAACTTGTAAGTGCACTTAGTTTTATTTCATTAAAGGGCCACTGACTTGTATACACAGGATGATTAGATTTTCACTTTTTGTGGAGTAGTGGTAGGCTCTGTAACTTTTAGACCATGATTAGAAAACACGAGTCTTCTGAGTTACGAGCTTGAAGAGTGGCAAGTGAATTATAGGGGAGGAATGGTGAACTCAACACACTCTGGTAATATAAATTCTATCCCCATAGATTTAGGGACACAGAAAACACATAAGGTTGGAACATGCCTATACGTCAGTGATAATGGCTTTTAGTCTCCAAGTGCTCTGTGGAACAGAAGAAGGCATATTCCTATAAGCCATAAGAAATCTTTGGTAAAGCCCAATTATGAGGCCAGACAGTATCAGGTAGATATGATGGAGAACCTTCCCCTGTACTCATCATACTGTTTGCCATCAATTACTGGGCAAACTTTTTGTGCAGGCTATATATGAATGCCATCATAGGGTTTGTAGAAGCTCCTAGGGGATTAACGCAACCACATCTTGGGTAAAAAGAGTAGGTCAGCATTACAAATGAGAGAAATAGGAGTTGTGCTTTTCTCTACCCTTTTGAAAATCCATATTGTAGGCACTGTTCTTAAAGTTATTAGTTCTCCCTCATAGTCAAGATCTATAACCCCCATGTGGACATTAATACCCTTTATTATTAGGCTGCTCCTATCCAACAGCAGACCTGTTTTTATCAGTGGTGTCAGTCCTTTTATTCCTTAGTATAGTTTGTATGGGCATTTTTCTGAATTCAGAGTTATATCAGTGAAGCAAGGAATTATAGGGCAGTACCTCCATAGTGGTGAGCTATAGTTAGTCTATGGGCCAGAGGATTGTAGAATTTGTTGCCCCAAATTTTGTGGGGCCTGTAGTAGACAGCTTGCCCAGTTTCCCCAACATTTGCTGAAAATTATTAATGTAATCTCACCCCAAAATTGCCTCCATTACATTGCAGGCATGGTCTGAATTATGATCTCTAAAGGTGCATCAGGGAGGGTCTTGCAGTCCCTTCAGTAGTGGCCAAACTTGCCACAATTGAAACATCTACCCCAGATTTGGGAGGTCTGAGTCTGTCCTCTGTTTACATAAGCAGATCGGCAATCTCTTGCCTGGTGATTACCTTTACCACATTAAGGACAAGGTCCAGATGGTGGCTTAGAGAATGCACAGTTGGGTGGGGCTCTAAATTATCTTCATTGATGTCTTTGTCTACTAAACTGTTTTTAGACTGTATAAATCTCAAGAACATTTACCCATGCCTGGTGGAAAATGGAACCAACATATTCCATTTTATATTTTTTCTCCTTTATTGTTAGAAAAGCTTGGCAGTCCTCATTAGCATTTTTAAATGTGAGTTGCTTTATTAGATGATCGTGAACTTGTTTATTCTTAAATTTCTCTGTACCACCTCAGGAAGCTTGCTGCTGAATTAGGCAAATGGCTTTTATCCATCCTAGAAAACATTGCTAAAAATACCTTTTAAACTGAGATTCCCATGCAGCTAGAGCGATATTCACAATATGATTTAGGATGTAGGGTATGGTAGTCTAATTTCTTTTTTGCATTCTCCTTCTAACAACATATCAAGGGTGATTTTAATTGCACATAGCCTCTTGCCTGATTTTCCTAAGTTGAATGATTTAGCTTTTGCCTCATCACTTAGAAACATTTGCCATTGCAGATATTGATATGGGTTCAGGCAGATTTTGGCCATAATCTGAAAATCAGTATATGTCAGCCTGACATACATATACTAAGAGCAATATAGGATGTTGGCCTACATGTCATGCAGACTTTTCTAACACTACTTAGTTTATTTTTAACTTTTGATATGTAGGCAGTACACAGCGTCTATTTTTGTTGGCCTCTAGTTTTGATCTTAATGGGGCTGAGTTAGTTCCAATTCTGACTCTGAGCAGGTACTATAGGCTCATCATCTGTGGCACTGTGGATTATCTAAAGTCTGGGTGATGTGGGTATATCTTGGTTATTTTTATTTATGATACTTACTGTGTTTACTCTGCTCTTATTTATGGTTTGCACCCAGATCTCTACTGAAAATATGCCTTTCCCTTATTCTGTTGTAAATTCAGCAGATATCTCCACCTGATTCATTTTCTGGGTACAAGAGTAAGCATTTTTGTTCTGGTTTTGGAATAGGTCTTCTAAGAGTGAGAGTGGTAGTTGCATTTGCCTTGGAATCCTTAAATGGTTGAGTGGGCTCAGGAAGGGTTGAAGGAGAATTGAGTTGAAGAATTGAAGGAGAAGTAAATCAGAAATGCACCTGACAACCATGACAGATTTTGCGGATCATTACTTGAATGAATTCCACTGACTGCTCAGGATAACTCTCCATATATATAAAAACAAAAACAAAAACAAGAAAATTCAAAAAATAAAATTTGAAAATGTATAGCAGTTGGTCTTGGACACTCCTCTTGGATACACCCATTGAAATGATTTTTGAACCTGGAAATGCCCTTGGATATGCTCCTGGACACACCCTCTTGTCATGCTGAGTATAAAAGGAAAAACTTTGACTGTTGCAGGGGGGCAGTCAGAATAATGACCAGAAAAAGACTGTTGGTCTACGCATCAGGGAGATATTGCCTGCTTTGCATCTACTTCTTATTCTTTTCTTTTTGTACCGATGCGTCTCTGGGCCACCTCAGGCCTATAATGTTCCATCAAAGTCTTTATCCCTCTCTCCGTAATCCCTGGGCAGTGGCTACAGGCCTCATACACGTGGAGGAATAAAAAAGCACACTTAGTTTCTTCTCTTTTCCCTCTATCAGTAACAGGAAGATGGTCACTACATGTTGGCATCCCTGGGCACAAGGCCCCACAAGGCATCTGGGACTCCTCGAGCCCCTGTGAATCTTGCAGCACTGGGCACTGGCAGTCTTGGGTATCTTCAGCCTGCCCTGTAGTCCTGGTAGCCTTGGGTTGTTGCAGTATACAATAATTTTAAATATTGGCAAATGAATGATTGTATAAATATACAAAAACACGTCAAAATGTGTATACGATTAATACATAAGTATATATATACTTATGTAAGTATGTAGACTTACATAATGAAGTATACATGTTACACATGCTTTTAGCATCTTAAAATGAAAGATCCAGGCTGGAGTGATAGCACAACAGTAAGGCATTTGACTTGCATGCTGTTGACCCGGGACACCTGGGTTCGATCTTATATGGTCCCCCAAGCCCTCCTGGAGTGATTTATGAGCATTGAACCATAGGGAGGTTGGGAGGAAAATTGGGGACATTGACGATGCAAAATGAAGAACTGGTGATTATTATATGACTTAAACTCAATCATGAAGAACTTTGTGAATAGTGTTGAATGAAAGAAGACGAAAGAAAGAAAGAAAGAAAGAAAGAAAGAAAGAAAGAAAGAAAGAAAGAAAGAAAGAAAGAAAGAAAGAAAGAAAGAAAGAAAGAAAGAAAGAGAAAGAAAGAAAGAAAGAAAGAAAGAAAGAAAGAAAGAAAGAAAGAAAGAAAGAAAGAAAGGAAGGAAGGAAGGAAGGAAGAAAGGAAGGAAGGAAGGAAGAAAGGAAGGAAGAAAGAAAGAAAGGAGAAAGAAAGAAAGAATAGAGAGAGAAAGGAGAGAGAGAGAAAAGAGAGAAAGAAAATAAAGAATAAACAAAGAATGAAAAGAGTGATAAAGAAATAATATTAATATTAATAATATAATATATAATAACATTATATTTTATATGATATAAAATATAATATTAATAAATAATTGATAAAGAAAAGAAGTTATAGCTTATTATTAATCTCAAAATATTTTTATTTTCTTAAATTTAGATGTTAATACTGCATGTTTTGTTAAATAATAGGTTAATATTATGTTATCTGTGATACTTTTTATTGCATCACATAAAATGGTACATATTATTCCATTTTCAGGTTCATGTATGCCCCCAAATTATATTTATTTCTTGTTATGTAAAATGTTTAAACTATTCCCAGTAGGACACAGTGCTTATAATTAACCAATTAAAATATATTTGTCAAAATTGTTCTTGTGCATGATTCATCAGTGTCCTATTATTGCTATCCCAAAAGTCATTAAAAAATCAGTTTACCTCAAAGAATATTTCTGAAGCAAACTGGCATATTCATGGCATGACATATAAAAGCTACCAAGTCTTCTTTGTTGATGAAGTAAATTCATAAAATTTATATGAAATATCATAAGTCTATGAACAATGTTTCCAGATTGTTCTGTAACAATACATTTTTTATCTGAAATTCATGTTGAAATGTCAGGTAGAATATTTTAGCATTCCCAACAACTGAGAAGAAAGTCATGGGGAAACTAGTTCATATTCCAGGCTACTAAAATTAAATTCCAGAATATTCAAGAGATAAGAATATTAGTCATTTTGCTCTGTATTATTAATCTGCTGCTTATCTGGTTATTAAGATAATTAAATGCATCTATCTTCATACAGCATTTAATTCTAATATGTGGAAACGTAAGTATTTTCATTTGGTTACTCTCACTTTAACTTCTATTAATTAGTCAGCACACAATATACCCTCTAGTGCATTTTATTTCTCAATAATACATATCTAAAATACATATTAATATATGTATGTGAGTGCTTTCAATATATGCATATACCTATAAACAAGTTTTGAATTCCATATTCTACACTGATTAGTCTTAATATTACTCAATTACACCTGGATGATATAAGAATTAATACCACATATGTTGCTCTGATAGTAACACATTTACATTTTAGAAAAACATAATGTACATTCTAATGTGATTATGTAAGAGTTCTAAGCAATATAGGAAAATCAATTATGTGTATCATATTTAAATTTTGGATGTGGCTTTTTATTTCCTCAAAGACTATGAACATATTGGGTAATAATTGGCTATTAATTTGATTTTGAGTAATAATTGGCTATTAAATATTGTATTTTATTAGCTGTTTTATACAAGCGAAATTCAAGAATAGTTAAATTGGGGCCCGGGAGATAGCATAGAGGTAAGGCGTTTACCTTTCATGCAAAAGGTCATCGGTTTGAATCCCAGTGCCCCATATGGTCCCCCGTGCCTGCCAGGAGCAATTTCTGAGCATGGAGCCAGGAGTAACCCCTGAGCACTGCCGGGTGTGATCCAAACCCCCCCCCCCCAAAAAAAAAAGAATAGTTGAATTTTTATTTTTACTTTTTGTTCTTGTGGACCACACCTGGAGATACTCAGGACTTACTGCTGCTTTCAGAGATGACTCTTGTCTGGGCTCTGCTCATTATATGGAGCAAGATGGAGTCTGAGTCAGCTACATATAAGGTAAGTGTCCTACTCTTTGTGATAACCCTCAGACCCAATGTAGTTGAATGGGTTTGTTTGTTTGATCTTTATTAGCTAAACAGGACCATGTTTAGGTCTTACTCCTTGCTCTCAGTTCAAGGATCATGACTGGAAGGGATATAATGGGATGACAAGGGTTCTGGTAAATTGGTCAGCTCAGGGCAAATCAAGGATTTCCCTTGCTGTATTATTTCTCCAGCACTTGATGGAATTTTAATATTTATGAAAATACCTTTTTTTTTTCAAAAAAACAAGAATGATAATGTGATAAAGCCATTATTAAATAGAATATTAATAATATATTATTAAACAGGAATGATGTGTGAGGAATTAAAATATGCACACCTTTTTTATGTAACATTATTTAATAAAATAAAGTTAATGATACAATATTAGAATGCTCGCTAATTTTTATATATCGATCAATAAAAATAATATAGAGATGCTATTTTCTATTTATCAAAAACAAAATGTTAGAATTTTAATTGCCGATTAATTAGGGTTATCATAGTCACTGTGAGTAAAGATAGTAATTCCTAGAAAAGCTTAATTTAAAACACTTTATATCTTGCATACTTTAGTTAACATTAATTTTTCTATTCAATACTAGTAACAAAAATTTAGAAACCTGTAGTAAAACACATTACATTATATTCAGAATAATATGATTCTTATATAACACAATGATTTGCCTATAAGCTACAGGAAAGTTGAGAAAAGGGAGGACTCTACATACAAAAATAATTTTAAGTTTCAGACACTCTTTAAAATGTGCAATGATTAAAAAAATGCAGGTACAAATATTTATACCTGTCTGTTTTATTGTTTTCTCTCTTGAGTGTACCACCAAAATTGTGCAAGAAATCAGCAACAAAAATGAAAAATAGAACATCAGTGACAGATTTTATTCTTCTTGGACTGACTGATAACCTGAAACTACAAATTTTGATTTTCTTCTTTTTATTTATTACTTATGTACTGAGTGTTTCTGGAAATCTCACTATAATCATTCTTACTTTGCTGGATTCCCACCTGAAGACACCTATGTATTTCTTCCTCAGAAATTTCTCTTTATTAGAAATTTCCTTTACATCCGTTTGTAATCCTAGATTTATGATGAGTATTGCAACTGGAGACAGATCTATTTCCTACAATGCTTGTGCAGCTCAGTTATTTTTTTTCATCTTTCTGGGTGCAACAGAGTTTTTTCTTCTGGCCTCTATGTCCTATGATCGTTATGTAGCAATATGCAAGCCTCTACATTATACAACTATCATGAGTAACAAGATCTGCTACCAATTACTAATCTCTTCTTGGCTGGCTGGATTTTTGGTGATCTTTCCACCTCTGATCATGGGTTTAGACTTGGACTTTTGTGACTCCAATATCATTGACCACTTTACCTGTGATTCTGCTCCTGTCCTGAAAATTTCTTGCACAGACACAAGCACCCTAGAGCTCATAAGCTTTGTTTTAGCTTTACTAACTCTTTTGACCACTTTGATTTTAGTAATTCTCTCCTACTCTTACATCCTCAGAACAATTCTGAGAATCCCATCAGCTCAACAAAGGAAAAAGGCCTTCTCAACCTGCTCTTCCCATATGATTGTGGTCTCCATTTCCTATGGTAGTTGCATCTTTATGTATGTCAAAACATCACCAAAAGAAGAAGTTGCTCTGACAAAGGGAGTTGCAATACTCAATACTTCTGTTGCCCCTATGCTGAATCCATTTATTTACACATTAAGGAACCAACAGGTGAAACAAGCTTTTAAAAATGTAGTGCGAAAAGTACTTTCCAGTAATTATTGACCTGACTGTAATTTGCAAGTGAAACACAGAATATTTATATTATCGAATCATTTTAATGCTATTTTCTCACAAATACATTTATAATATTTTTTGTTGATCTTATGTGATTAGTTTAAGTTGCTAGGAGAAATTCTTATATTACTAGGATTAATTGCCAATTACTAAAAGATCTCAGCATATAGGTCATTGTTCTAAAACCATTTGCAGGCAATCATACTCCAAGAGGTTTTATCTTGCCTTTGTCTTTACCTGCTTACTTCACTCTGGCAGCAGTTTGGAATTTCTGGTGAGGAGGACCCATAGTATGATACAGAGGCTTAAAATAACCCAATAAAATTCGAGGTCCTGTACTAGCCACAGTGCCACTTGCATGTGCAGGTCTTTCTTTTGTTCAACTTTCCAATTGCACTGCCTGACCCCTAGAACTAAGTTAGTTTTATGGAATTTTCTGTAGATTGTACCAAAAGACTCATGTCATTTTATGTATTAATAGATACTTCAGATAATGTTAATTGTGATTACTTTTATTCATTTTAATGTATGCAAGAAATGATGGTATATATCACTAACATATAGTTATAAGCATCCCCTATTGTAATGATTTATTTTATGTGATATAATAGGTCTAAGAATCTTAGAAAATAAAGGAATAAGTAAAACCCCAAATTAATCATTTCTGGTAGATTTATATTGACCTAGAAAAGTTTTGTATACCTAAATTCTAAATAAAAAATAAGTATGTAACTGTCCATTTCTGATGACTGAAAGAAGGTAAGAATAGACCAGTATTTACTGAATTTTTTTTAGTTTTTATTACAGAAATGCTTAATAATTAGTTAACAAAGCTTGTAATAGTTTCTAACAACTTAAATATTTTATAACTTTTCAAATTAATGTTATTATTTAAAATTTGAATGTTTTGTAGAATTGGAACCATAAAACATTTTTTTTGGGGGCAGGCGGTGGCGCTGGAGATAAGGTGCCTACCTTGCCTGCGCTAACCTAGGATGGACCACGGTTTGATCCCCCGGTTCCCAATATGGTCCCCCGTGCCTGCCAGGAGCGACTTCTGAGCGAATAGCCAGGAGTAACCCCTGAGTGTCACTGGGTGTGGCCCTGCAGTAGGGGCCTGCATCATAAACAAAATTGTAACCTGTACCCGTACTCAAGTGGGAAAAGTTAAGCTAATAGTACTAAGGCAGCAATATCAAGAAGTGCTCACAGGTCACAAACAGTACCCCCAAAAAACCCTGAGTAACCACTTGCTGCTTCAGAAACCTGGTCCCTGTGTTTTTTAGGTGAAACTTCACCCATTCTCAGCAGGAAGTAGCTATGGAAAAATGACCATCGGCCCCAAATCCCTCCAACATTCCTGGTTTCTAAAAGCAGTGGCTACTAAAATACTAATTCTAGGATTAGAATTATGTACTAGAAGAAGTGGGGGAAATGAAAGGAGTAAAAAAATAAACATATTTGGCCTTAAGCTCCTGTTGAGTTGAAAGGGAACTAAGCTGCATGAACTCAGGTTTCCCTGGGAACAATATTCTAACCCATGTACAGGTTTCCCTTGGGAGGGGGGACCCTATTTTGTGAAGGAACCCATGTGCTCATACAAAGGGGGGCCCAGGCCCTGCCCCTTCCTTGCAACTGATTCGTCGCCGAGGGGAAGTCCCACCCTCACCTCTACCTCATTCGTGTCACCCTGGCTACTGTGGCGAAAGCTCCACCCATAAGGAAGTAGTGTTTCCCCTTCCTGCTCCTCCCACTTCCTATCTTATATAGGGGGGAACAGAAGGCTCGGGTGCTCTCTTGCTTTCGTCTCTCTTGCCATGCGGGACCCAGGCTAATGGTTCTAGCCACGTGCTCTTTCTTGCCTCTGTCGCCATGGACATGCGGGAGCCTGGCTAATGGTTGTAGCCGATCAGAAAATAAATAAACTCACTTAATCTTTTTGTTTGGGCCTCTGTCTCTTCATTTATCTGGCCAGTTAGCGGAATTGGGGTATTTCGAACCCTAACAGCCCACAAACCAAAAAAAAAATTTTTTTGTAGCATGGAATACTCAGGGCTAGCTCTTTTTTGGGGGATCACTTCAGAGGAGCTCAGGAAATCATATATGGTGCTGGGGATCAAACATGTGTTGGCCAAGTGCAAGTTAAACACCCTACCCACTGTACTTTTGCTCTTCTACAAAATGATTCTACAGAGAGGTAACTAGCCACATTTGTCTTTTTAATGATTTTTTTTAGGAATTTCTATTCATGTTTGTAGTTTGCATTCTATTAAGGTATAATGTCCAACTAATTACTTGTTTCATCACACTTGTAACAAACTTGTAAGTTAAACTGCTTTCATTTAAGATGCCCTCCAATCATATTCAAAAGACTTAAGTATATAAAGCACAATGTAAATTTAGTTAGTTTTAAATAGTAGCTAGAATTTTCAGGTGCTATATGTAGAGAATCGTCTTAGTCTTGGTAGAATAAGGTAATACAAAGAAAGCATGATGGTAATGAAGTACATGTACTTATTGTTTTACATTCATTTTTCTTTTTACCTAATCATGTTTGATACAACCTGAGTCAATGCCCTATCTTTCAGGAGGAAAGATATGGCAAATGCAAATTCTCAGACCAAATATATTTTTAGTCTATTGCACTAAGCAAATGCCTCTAAATTTGACCCTATATATTTAGTAATAATTATGATCTAGTGAACATACCTTGAATGGTTAGCACAATTGTCTCATCTTTGAGTTTTATTAAATATTAGGTGGGCTCATAGTTCATAACTGAATTTTTAAATTTAATATGTTTGACTTGGTGATTCCTATTGCTAAGCAATTGTGACAGAAGCTACTTAAAATTATTTGTTATACATTTATTAGATAATGTCTTCTTTTTCTTTTGTTTTGGAACCACACCCAGCAGTATTTAGGACTTTGTCCTTAGCAATTGATCACTCCTGGTAAGACATGGGTACCATAGATCATTTCTGTTAGGAATTGGGAGCCATAGATGGTGACAGGGATCACACCCAGTCAGTTACATGCAATGCAAGTATATTACTATCTTCAAGGCCCTAATTTGTCTATTTTAATATATAGCTAATTCCTATATTTAGTTAAAAAGTAACACTTATTTGATTTTCCTTCTGCTTCTTTAAACTTTATATCAGAAGTTGTCACTACATTTTTGTCTTCTTTAATTAACCACTGGTTGTATATTACTTCATTCAATATATATCCTCTTCTAAAGTCACATCAGATGTCAATATTTCAATATTTCAAAATAAAGACCAATGGAAAAATGTAAATAGTAAAAATTTTAGAAGAAAATTAAAAATATATACTTAATTGCCACAGCATGCAGCATAGATGTCTCCATCTTAGGGAAAGTACACACCAGATGTGTCTATTTGCTTTCAATAGACAGTACCTGATATTCCCCCAAGAAATATTTTAGCCAGAGGCCCATGAGGAAGTTAATCATAACACCTACGTGGATCATTGGCTATATTTATGTTATATATGTATGACGTGGCGGTGACATTATATCTATTTTCTTATCATTTGGCTTTGTCTACCTTGCAAAACTACAGACCAAAATTCAGCCCCATTCAATATTCATTCAGAGAAATTTTAGTACCAACAGCTGCTAAAGTTCCCAGCTGGCTAAGTATATTTGCAACTCAAAGACAGTTCAGCCAGCTAGTAATCTGTTTTTCTGTTCTCAGCTTTTAGGTAGTAAAAAAACAACTCCTATCTTTCTTGCATTTTACTATTCTGGTAGCAAAACCAGTTTCTCTTTCTTTGTTATAAGAACCTCCTTTCTAAACTAGAACTTCCTCCCTTTTAGCTTGGGATTCTTTTCACCTGTAATGGCTAGTGTTTTGATATGTATATTCTAGGGCCTGCTATCATTATCTTACTTGTCCTAAGATACCCTGCCCTTTTTGCCCTGAAAATTGGAGTAGGTGAGGATAAATATTTTTTGACTGTATTGTTTCCTAAATGATGTGATATCCATACAGTCCCCTGCTCTCTATGTGTGGAAAGAAGAATTTTGCTAGAGCATCAAAGGAAAAACTGCAGGAGACCTACTGAGTACCCACAGAGCTACCTTATTATTCCACCTGGAAAAGACGGATTGAAAAGTATTATGTATCGGAGCCGGGAAGGTGGTGCTAGAGGTAAAGTGTCTGCCTTGCAAGCGCTACCATAGGACGGACCGTGGTTCGATCCCCTGGCATCCCATATGGTCCCCCCAAACCAGGAGCGATTTCCGAGCTCATAGCCAGGAGTAACCCATGAGCGTCAAATGGGTGTGGCCCAAAAATCAAAAAAAAAGTAATTAAGTATCAATGCTACAGATAATAGCTTTGTCCCATTTTCCTCCCCTATCCAAGAGCATATAACAAATATCTAAAGAGAAATCATATATATTAATAAACATGTATTTATGTTATATTTGTTCCTTTAAAGCTAATCTAATATCCATGCATTGTTTCATGAATCAATAATTTTTATCTTCTTACCATCTAGAAAAGGGGGAAAATTATAATTTTGTAACAAATTTTAATATACTGAGACTTTGTGGCTTACAATACTAGTATTGAGAGTTTCTCATGGGACATCTATCACCAATTTATTACTTTCTCTCTCTCTCTTTTGGATATATCACCCAAAACTTCAACTTCAACTCTACCCCAAATTGAATTTCTGCCAGAAAATAGGAACATTTTTATAATCAACAGTCCTTTCAAGTTTCAATTAGGAGTGAATACAAATTATAATCTTGGATTTAAAATGGCTAAAAGCTCTTATAACACAAAAGCCTATGTTTTTGAACAGTGTTTCAACAGTGTTCAGCAGATTGCTTCAACAGTGATTTTGACCAAACTACTAAAGATGTGATACAAACATCCTTCTTAAGGTCTTTAAAAAATTAAGTGGAAGTACACATTTTTACTAAGAGATCAACATTAAAATTGAGCAATAGACCAATCTACTCAATAACCATATATGAATATCACTTTACACAGTCAACACAAAAACTTAACAGTACAATTTGAGGAACGAGAAATTATGGTTGAATGGGACTTGTTCCAGAAATACATATATAACCAATAAATTTAAAACTATATATCAATGAAAGATAAAACCAGGTGACTGTGATAACTGTTTCAGGAAATCACTCATCATATTTCAATTTAAATCTAGGATAAAATAAATCAAGTTAAGAGATCAAATGACAATATTCTGTGGAAATCCTAGCTTACACATTTAAACCCAACATTTAGAAACAATAAATAGACTATAAATTCAGCACTCAATAGTCTTATATTTTTCTATGTGTAAACAATGAATTACAAAAGAAATAGATAAAACACAACCACACTTGCAATTTTATCTAAGTATTTTGGTTCAAATACTTAGGGAAGAAAATATTATTACATTAAAAGTTTAATTATTTTGAAATATATCAGCTGGTGATATAAAAATATTTTGCATAAATTAATTGAACACTATTAAAAATAATACCGTTGAGCCAGAGAGATAGAATGGAGATAGGGTGTTTACCTTGCATGCAGTGAAGGACTGTGGATCAAATCCTGGGATTCCATATGGTCCCGCAAGCCTACCAGGATCAATTTCTGAGCATAGAGCCAGGAGTAACCCTTTAGCGCCACTGGTGTGATCCCAAAACCAATAATGATAATGATGATGATGATGATGATGATGATGATGATGATAATTATACCCTAAACTCTATAGTGACTGAATATTATTACCATCAAAGTTTTCATAGAATTGATCAAGGATATAAACAAAGTATTCCAAAACAATGTACAGAGTTATAAAACTTCACAAGCAATTGATAGAAGAAATTCCAAGAAACAAGATGATAGACAAAAGATTTTCTCACAGTAAACTATATTGCGAAACTATAGTCACATAAAAGTGTAGTAATGAGTAACAGATTCTCAGACACTGGAACAAGAAGGTAAAGAAATAAACTTTTGAAATAAAATTATCTAAGTTAGTGTTAAATTAAGGAAGAATACAAATCAATATAATGACTTATTAAGATTTAAAAATTCACAATGACAGGTAAAATGATTGCTTCATCTGCATCAGATATGGATTCCAGTCCTGGCACCCACGTGGTTCCCAAAGTCCCAACATATGTGGCATCATGAGTGCCAGAAGTAAACCCAGAACACTGCTGGCTATGGCAAAAAATTGATTTTACAGATTAAAATATAGTCTACTCCTCTTATTTTCTAAACTGTATTGCTATATATGTTCCAGTTTTATTTTCAATACAGATTTACTAAGTGGTAATTAAAAATAAAACCTTATGTCTCAGCTGTGCCTTTGAATATAGTATTGTTATCCAATCATGTAAGAATATTTAGATGGTGCAATATTATTGGCAGCCCCAAAGTTTATATAAAGTTAAGTGCAAATTTCTCACTTATCTTTTTAAGTCTTGTTTTAGGGCACACCCTGCAGTGCTTGTGGCTTACTTATGACTTTGTGTACAAGAATCACTCATGGAGATAATCATGAGAATAGATCAAGTCTTAGGGATTGAACCTGTGTCTTTCTGGTGCCCTACTTTCTGTGGAACCTTTCCAACCTTAATTTTTGTTTTTGGTTTTTGGGTCACACCCGGCAGTGCTCAGGGGTTACTCCTGACTCCATGCTCAGAAATTGCTCCTGGCAGGCACGGGGGACCATATGGGGCACCAGGATTCAAACCGATGACCTTTTGCATGAAAGGCAAAAGCCTTACCTCCATGCTATCTCCTGGGCCCCCAATCCTCATTTTTTAATCTATTTGTTATAGATAATGTCAAATTGGAAAATATTTAAATGGATCAATCTCTAATATATTTATAACTAAATTTTAAAGGTTTTATATATAACCACATAACACTTAAAATTATATAAAATACAAACCCGCACACAAGATTTGAACAAATAAGTGGTGTTTAAGTTGTGTTTATGTTGCATTTATTAAAAATAACACTATTAAAGCTAAAACCATGTCATAATATTGTTAAGCCATTGTTTAACACAAACTCTAGAGAAATAAAAATAAGTGAAAGTAAAGAAAGTTTGTTATTACTCACACTGAAGATCCCCTAGCCAAAGACTCCTCAGGAGCCCCAAACTTCTTTCACAAGCACATTATATACTCTTTCTTCCACAAACTGAGGAGACATATCCACATTCTGAAGCCTTATCTGAAGCAAAGCAGATACAAAAAAGCAAATATAGTTGTTAGAACACCCCAATAAACTTGTGAACCATCATTTTTTTTTCCTTCTAATTTGGCAGCCTGTTGTATGGTGGACTTTAAGTTTGGATGCCCAGCCAGAAATGTCCCTGCTCAAGACTAGTTGCTACTTTTGAAGGACTGTGCTATCTTCAGTATACATTTCCATAAGTGGAAATGCTCTTTTAAATGCAGCATATTGCATTTTTATCTCTACCTTTCTGTAACATATTATATTAGTAGATAATAAATGTGGAAAAGCAGAAAATTCAGTTTTAGATATTTAACCCATATTTTTAATAGCACAAACTAATTAATAACAATTTAAGTAAATTCTATAATTAAGTCACTCCCAAAATAAAATATGTAGGAAGACAAAGAACAAAATATACTGTATTAATAAATATAAGTTTATATGCACACTAATTATAAAAACTGTAATATGGAAGCCTGGGAGATAGCATGAAGGTAAGGCGTTCGCCTTTCATGCAAAAGGTCATCGGTTCGAATCCCGGTGCCCCATATGGTCCCCCGTGCCTGCCGGGAGCAATTTCTGAGCATGGAGCCAGGAGTAACCCCTGAGCACTGCCGGGTGTGACCCATAAAAAAAAAACTGTAATATGTATGATGTATGATAAGTTATATTAAAAGGTTGTAGTATGCTAAGTAAAAAGAAAAAATATATATTAGGCAAGTCTGGTAGTGGGGGGGCTCTGCCATTGCTGATAGAACTGGGAGCTAATCCATGCACCAGTCAGGTAGTGGGGGAGGTGCAATTGATCCAGGCCCTGATCTTGCCACACCTTCTGACCTTTGGAGGGAGAGGGGATACATTATTGCTATTGGGTACTGAGGTGGGGAAGCTATGCGTTCTGGCAGGTAGCAAGGGAGGTGACTTGTGGGTGGGGCTAATCCTCAGACACCTTAGCCATCATACATACCTAGAGCCACACTTCAGAGAAGGGACCCAGACCCACACCACAGGTGACAAAAGAGGGCTGAAATCTGAAGACATTACACTTCAAGCCAAATCACTAATTGCAAAAAAGTATGGGTGAACTAAGGAAGACACTAACAACTGGGGATATGGACAGAAATTCTAGCAAGTTTTCATGTCCACCAAAATGCATGGCCCCAAAAATGAGGACCTAGAAGCAACAATGTAGGCCTGGCAAAAGAAATCAAGGAATCAGTAGCCAGTGAGTTCACAAAATCCATAGGTGAACAAATAACCAACTTATAGAAGAACTTTTACAGAAGATGAGAATCCATATACATGGAATTAAAGGAAATAAAAAAAGTCTTAGCAAGCAATATTAGCAGAATTACACCATTGGAGAATTGCTTAGAAGAACTTGAAGAAAAACTACAAACCAAAAATGACAAGCCAATGAGGAAATAAAAGGTAAAGCATTAGAAGAAAAAGTTAGGTATTTAATGAACAAAGACAAACAAATAATCTATGGATTTTAGGAATACCAGAAGGGGATGAAATAGGGAAATGGGAAGAACAAATGGTAAGGGAAATAATATAAGAAAACTTTCCCACCCTCTGGAAAGAGGCTCCAGGGTAAATCAACGAGGTGAAAAGAGTCCCTAATAAAATAGATAATAATAAGCCAACACCAAGACATATAGAAATCTAAATGGCAAAAAAAAAAAAGAGAGAGAAAGATGAACTCCTTAAAGTAATAAGGGAGGATACAAACCCTCACGTACAAAGGAAGGAACATAAGAATCAAACCAGACTCCCCATTTGAAACAATTCAAGCAAGAAGACAGTGGAATGGCATATTTAAATGATTGAATGGAAAAAACTTCTAACCCACAGTCCACTACCTGGCAAATTTCTTATTAATATGGCAGGGAGGACTAAAGACATTGTCAGACAAAGAAGAATTTACATTATTTGCATAAATAAAACCAATTCTAAATGATCTACTCAGCGATGAATTACAACAATCCAAACCCATGAGTGAAACAACAGCCACCCTACACAATATAACTGCACAACAGCCCTCTCTGTCAATAGTCTCTTTAAATGTCAATGGACTAAACTCTCCCATTAAAAGACACATACTATAGAGTTGAATTAGAAAACAAAAACCAGAATCTTCTGTCTACAAGAAACATAGCTACAAGTGTGGGATAGACACAGGCTCAAAATAAAAGGATGAAAATCAATTATTCAAGCCAATGGAAAACAAAATGTATCTGGGATAGCTATTCTTATATCAGACCAGATTGCATTCAACCTTAAGAAAGTGATCAGAGACAAAGTGTGTCACTTCTTACTGATCAGAGGAACACTGGATCAAGAAGCACTAACTCTATTCAATATTTATATATCAAGTGCAGAACCAGTAAAATATGTAAGGCATGTACTCTCAAACCTGGAGAACATATAGAAGAAAAAGTGATAATAGTCGGAGATCTCAGTACTCCCCTATCACCACTGGACAGAGCCACCAGACAGAAAACTGACAAAGAAATAAGAGACCTAAATGAGAAATTAGAATAACTAGAGCTAATGAATTTATGTAGGGCACTCCACTCCCATAAAGCAGAATACATATTCTTCTCAAGTGCACATGGAACCTTCTCCAGAATAGATCATGCCTTATACTATAAATATAGCTTGCATAAAGTCACAAATATAAGGATTGTTAGAAGCACCCTATCAGATCACAATGCAATAGAGATCAAGACTCATGGTTAAAAGAAGCTATGAAGAAAATCCACACCTGCAGTTTAAACAATAGCTGAATCAAAGAGGAACTCAAGAAAATAATAAAAAGACTCCTTGAGACAAATGGTAACGAAGAGACGAGTTGTTAATATCTGCGGGACACAGCAAAAGCAGTAACTAGGGAAAAACTCACAAAATACAGGCCTCTGTGAGGAAAGAGGAAAACGACAAAATCAAAAATTTAAAGGGACATCTTAAGGAGCTGGAAAAACAGCACAAAGAAACCTAAACACAGCCAGAAGACAACAAATGGTAAAAAACAGAGCAGAAATAAACAACATAGGTACTAAAAAACAATAAATAATATCAATGATACCAGGAGTTGGTTTTTGGAAAGAATAAACAAGATAGACAAACCACTTTCATGACTCACCAAAAAAAAAAAAAAAAAAAGGTGAAAAACACCCAAATAAATAGGATCACAAATGAAAGGGGAGCGATTACAACAGAACCCCAAGGAATCCACACATCATGAGGACTTATTATGAAAAACTATACTCAGTCAGGCTAGAGAATACAGAAGAAACAGACTGATTTTTGGAAAAATATCATCTTCCAAGACTGGAGAAGGAGGATGTAAAAAGCCTAAACAGGCCAGTCAAGTGCAATAAAATTGAATCAGTAATTAAGAAACTCCTCAAGAATAAAAGCCTAGGTCCAGATAGTTTTACAGGTAATTCTATCAAACATTCTGAAAATTATTACCACTAATACACAGGCTCTTCCAAATCATTGAAAAGACAGGAATCCTTCCTAATTCTTTTTATGAGGCTAATATTACACTCATTCCAATAGAAGGCAAAGACAGTCCCATGAAAGAAAAATACAGACCAATTTCACTAATGAACTTAGATGCAAACATCCTCAGCAAACCGAATCCAGCAATACATCAAAGATTATACAATTGGGTTTCATTCCAGGGATGCAAGGATGGTTCATCATATGCAAATCAATCAACAACATGATGAAATTAGGCAGCAAAATAGGACTGGAAGGAACATTCCTCAAGACAGTTACATCTATCTATGAAAACCCCACAGCCACCATTATCATTAATGGCAAAAAAATGAAAACATTTCTACTAAGGTCAGGAACTAGGCAAGGCTGTTCATTCTGTCCACTCTTAATCAACATAGTTTTAGTAGTCCTAGCAATAGCAATCAGACAAGAGAAAGGAATCAAAAGAATCTAAATAGGAAGAGAGGAACTCAAAGTATCTCTTTTTGCAGATGATATGATGATACACATCAGACACCTTGAAGGGTCCAGGAGTCCACAGTAAAACACCTAGAAACAATCAATAGATCAAATGCCCTGCTACAAAAGGTAGTAGCATTCCACTACACAAATAATGAAGTAGACGAGAAAGAGATTAAGGAGACAATCCCATTTAAAATAGTATCAAAAAAATATCAAGTACCTAGGGATCAATCTTACAAGAGAAGTGAAGAACTTATACCATGAAAACTTTAAATCACTTCAGAAAGAAATTGAAGAGGACCTAAGGAAATGGAAGAGCATCCCATGCTCATAGGTAGGTAGAATCAACATAGTCAAAATGACAATCTTACCTAACTTTCTATATCGTTTCAATGCAATATCTATCCAAATGAGACATCATTTTTAAGGACTTAAAACAATCAATTATAAATTTTCATCTGGAATCACCAAAGACCCAGGTTAGCCAAATACATACTTAAAATCAGAAGCTGGGTGGCATCTCCTTACCTAACCTGAAGTTTATTATAAAGCCATAGTGATTTAAACAGCATGGTACTAGAACAAAGGTAGAGCCTCAAACCAGTGAGTTAGAACAGAATTTCCAGAGATAAACCCCCATATATATAGTCAACTAATATTTGACAAAAGAACCAAAAACTTGAAATGGAACAAAGAGTGTAATATTGGTAGACAGATTTTTTCCAGAAAATTGATAATGTTGGGAAAAAGATGGACTTAAGGGACTTCTAAGTCCACATTTATCTTTAATTATTTTCATTTTTTGGTGTTTGGGGCCACACCCATTTGATGCTCAGGGGTTACTCCTGACTAAGCACTCAGAAATTGCCCCTGGTTTGGGGGACCATATGGGATACCGGGGGATCGAACCATGGTCCTTTCTAGGCTAGCGCTTGCAAGGCAGCTCCACCTCACCGGCCCCCACATTTTTCTTTAAATGATTCTCTTCTCTTTTTCTTTTAGGTACATGTTTATAATTTTATTAATTCATGCAAATTATTTAAAATAATAAAATTGTGATTTAGAATTTACTAAGTTGACATACTTGCTTCCCTTCATATTCAGAGAATGAAAATTAAAGTGGATAAAGTAAACATTATATTGAATCTTATGTCATATATTGAAATTTCCCTTATATTTTAAGAAATAATTATTTCCTAAAACACTTTTATTGGAAAATAATCACATAATTTAATATTAAATGTAATTTGAGGGCAATATAGACATATTGATATATATAGACATATGTCTATATATGTACATATTTAGACATGTATTGACATGATATAGCAATAGTCATGTTTTTAGGAAAGCATTTGTATTCTTATAGACAATATTATTAAATGAAATATTTTGAAAATTTTAAATGCCTGATGTAAAAAGAATAAGGGATAAAAGTATAGTGATGATATAGAATGTTATAGAATCTGAAGAGCATATTAAAGTGATTTAAAGATGAACTAAAAGCTGTATTCAACCACCATACACCAAGATATTGTCCTGACATATTTAATTTGCAAAAAAACATGAAAATTTTTCTGTTATTTTCTTCTGCAACATTTTCTTCCATTTATCTTTTCTTTCATCATAAATTTATAATTCAATTATATGATATGTAATTTACTTTGATAAATCTGTACTCCTAAATGTTGTTAGTAACCATTTATACTGTATCATACATATTTTTATAATATAATCATTGTTGGGTATTACATGTATACTGTCAAATCCAGAATTTGTCAAAAACAGACTTAGTAGAAAACATGAAACTGTTCTGAAGATTAAGTTTTATAATGATGTTTGTTCATTTATTAATTTATTTCTCTTTTGTTTTGTGACCACGCCTAGAAGTGTTGATGATTTATTCCAAACTTTGTACTGAGATAATCAGTACTGAATGTGTTCATGTTAAAATGGAAGAGCCTTAAAACTGAATATTTTAAACCTCTGATATATGCATCATCAATTTTTAAATTAAAAATTTAATTAAATAATATGTTGAACATTAAAATGCTAATTTTGATAGAATATATTTTTATTGCATTTATTCACTAGGAAATGTAGTATGCCAGGTATTGCATTTGCCTGCACACAGAAAAACTATGCTCATCTCCATAAACTACATTGTTCCCTGAACCTTACTGAAGTGAACCCTGAGTGCAGAACCAGTAGTAAAATCTTAGCACATCCATTTATGGTGCCAAACCAAAAACAAAACAAAAATATGAACTGTAATTTATTTATAAATTAGTAAAGAATATTTGTTATGTATTGCTAAAATATATGTAAATATTCAATTTTCAATATTCAATTTATCTTAAAGCCTATAGAATAAAGCTATAATCAAATTTAGTCAAACATATGTTCAATTCCTACTAGCTAAAAATTTGAAATCATTCCCAATAGAATACAATTCCCATAAATAACCAATTAAAACATATTTATAAAATTTTCTCTTCTGCTTGATTCATCAGTGTCCTATTATTGCTTTCCCAAAAGTCATTAAAATAGTTTCTCTCAAAGATAATTTCTGAAGCAAATCTGTATATCTTTAGCAAAACAAATAAAAGGTGAAGGAGTTTATTTTTTGTTAAAGTAAATTAAGAAAATGGTTCTCTGAGTTATTAGAAAAGTCTATGAAAAATAATGCAACATTATTTTTCTTCTGTAATAATTTATTAGAAATTCATCTTGAAATAACAGGTGGGATGTATTAACATCCCAGACAAAAGTAGAAAAGAATATAGGGAAATTTTCAGTTACTGAGATTAAATATCAGGATATTTATTAAGAAAGAAAAGCAGTGATTTCTCTCCACAAACCATTATTTTGCTGGCTGGCTGTGATACTAGCTAATATACTTAATTTTCATTCAACATATACTCTAACACTTAAAAAAAGTAAGTATTCTTCATAGATTTCTCTGCTTTAACTTCAATAAATTATTCATCATAGATTGTTACTCATAAATTGCTACTCTAAAATTTTTATTTAAATATAATCTTATTAGACAATATTAACTAGAGTTATGATTATCACTGATTTTCATAACATTAAGATTAATTTATGCTTAGAGAAGATTTGATAATAAAAAGCATTATGTATTCTGTTGAATACTGAATCAAAAAATCTATATCAATCAAGAAATATATTATTTAATAACTGTACAAAATGGGTATAGTAACCTCTAGCCAGAAATAATGCAAGTATTATTAATGAAATTTGCTTTAATCAAAAATATGCCATGTAAGATGTATGACATAGTTCAGAAAATGGGGCTTCCATACAGAAAATAATTTTTTAGGAATAATTAACTTATTAAAAAATGCTATCATTATTTGAAATTCCATATACATATATTTATGTTTCTCTGTTGTACCGTTTTCTCTTTAAAATATACCAGTACAATTTGTGAAAAATTCAACCAACAAATAATGAAAAATAGAACATCAGTGACAGATTTCATCCTCCTTGGCCTGACTGACAACCCGAAACTACAACTTCTGATTTTCTTCTTTTTATTTATTACTTATATACTAAGCATTTCTGGAAATCTCACTATTATTCTTCTTACTTTAGTAGATTCCCATCTAAAGACACCTATGTATTTTTTCCTCAGAAATTTCTCCTTATTAGAAATTTCCTTTACATCTGTTTGTAATCCTAGATTTATGATGAGCATTGTTACTGGAGAGAAAACTATTTCCTATGGTGCTTGTGTAGCTCAGTTATTTTTCTTCATCCTTTTGGGTGCAACAGAGTTTTTTCTTCTGGCCTCTATGTCCTATGATCGTTATGTAGCAATATGCAAGCCTCTACATTATACAACCATTATGAGTAACAAGATCTGCTACCAATTGGTAATCTCTTCTTGGCTGGCTGGATTTTTGGTGATCTTTCCACCTCTGATCATGGGTTTAGACCTGGATTTCTGTGACTCCAATATCGTTGACCACTTTACCTGTGATTCGGCTCCTTTGCTGCAAATTTCTTGCACAGACACGAGCACTCTAGAGCTTATGAGCTTTGTTTTAGCTGTACTAACTCTTTTGACCACTTTGACGTTAGTAATCCTCTCCTACTCTTACATCCTCAGAACAATTCTGAGAATCCCATCAGCTCAACAAAGGAAAAAGGCCTTCTCAACCTGCTCTTCCCATATGATTGTGGTCTCCATTTCCTATGGAAGTTGCATTTTTATGTATGTCAAGACATCAGCAAAAGAAGGAATTGCTTTGACAAAGGGAGTTGCAATGCTCAATACTTCTGTTGCCCCTATGCTAAATCCATTTATTTACACATTAAGGAACCAACAGGTAAAACAAGCTTTTAAAGATTTTGTGCGAAAAATAGTTTCCTCAAAAGCACTAATGTGACTATAGCAGAAATTAAAAATTTAGTTTTAGCGATAGAATCATTGAAAACTTTTATATCTCTTTAAAAGTTTAAAAGTTTATCTGTAATTTGATTCAATAATCTTACATCATAAACTCACTTTAATATTAAGTGAAGCACACATCACCGATAAGCTTAGAAAATAACTCCATGCTCTAAATGGTATAAACTTCTCTAATAAGTTCTTGTAAGTTTGATCCTGGTGTTGCCCTGACCTACAAAGTCCATCTAGCAGCTATTTTGGAATTCCTGATGTGAAGACTCATAAAATGACTTAATAATTTAGAATCAACTAGTACAATTGGGAGGTCTTGAGTTTAAACCCTATAAATAAATACTTTTCTATGCATCTTTTCAATTAATTATTTATAATTTATATTGTAACTTCCACCATCTGATACCAGGGAGAAAAAATTATTATTATGTCATGATTTGCAACATTTTCCCAGGGTATAATGAAAAAAATGCAAGTTGTTTCCTGTACTAATGAATGCATTTCAAATAATATCATTGTAATAATATTTAGCTGTGTTTAATATATTTAAGTAAATTATGATATAAATATTTTATCTCTATAATCATACAAATGTATGAATTGACCCTGCATGTTAATCATGCACATTTTTAGTAATACATTATGTAATGTTATACATATTATAGAGTATAAATTCCCACTATTTTTGTCATCCCTTTTCTTTAATATGCTAATTATGAAACTAATGAATTTATAATTATTAAATAATTTATAATGTTTGGAGTTATATTTTTATATTGATTCAGAATTTTATTTTATAATTTTCTTTTCTACAATATAAAATTTATTTCAACATTTGTGATAAGTATTGTGTTAGAAAATAGTCTTCAATATTCTTCAGTTCATATATATGTAGAAAAAAATTGTTAATAAAATATTTAAATGATGAATCTACATTATAATAAATTATACAGATTGTAAACAATTTTAGTTATGTTGTAACTTCCCAAATTAATATTTTTTAAAAAACAGACAATTGTATGGAATCATATTTCCATAAAATTTCTGCAGAATTAGCCATAATAATCTTGATAATTTTTATGTTTTTCTACAAGACTTTAGGTATTATCTTTATTATCATCCAAAATGGTAGACAATTGTTTTTGCTCATATGTAACTTGACACTATTGAGCTTTTCTCCAGAATTTCTGCCATCAATAGTCACAAAATTATCTAATAAGCAACTTAAAAATGTAAACTTAGTTAGTTTTAAATAGTTGCTAAGGTTTTGCATTTTCAGTTTCCTTAATATATGGAATCACATTGCCATTTGTGTGCTAAGCAAATGAGCACAGTGGGATGACATGGATAGCACTGTGCTGTTTTTCTTTTTAATTTCTTTTTTTTCCCTAATAATGTTTGATCCATGATGAATCAGATCTCATCTTTAATCAGTCTGTGATAAACCCAAATTCTCCAGGTCACATGTATTTGTCTACTTTATTGAATTTAATAAACACTTCTAATTTTGACCTTATAAATTTCTACAAGTAATTGTAAACATAGTTAACTCTCTTTGCATGACTATTATCAATTTTCTGTCATGCCTCAGCTTTTGGCTTTATTAAATATTAGTTGAGTTAATAATAGTCTAGAACTGAACATTTTTAATTTGATTGTCTACTAGTTTGGCTAGAGCAAACTCTACAACTAATGCACTATTTGGGTATAAATATGTACTGATTCATGAAAAAATATTTTCCTTTATAGTTTTTATATATAAACCCTTATGTGTTTGACTCACTTTCAATATACATTGCAGAGAGGGAAAGGATATTTGGTTATGCAAAAGCACATCCTCTATAAATGATTTATCATTGTCTGAAGACAAACTATCATATAAATATATCAGTAAAAAGTGTATTTGTATTTTCCTTTAAATGTTAAGTCAATGTATATGCACTGTTTCAGAAACAATATTTACTTTGTAAAATATAGAAGAAATTCTGCTAATATGATTACCTGAAATCCGTAAGTTAACACAAACTTAACACAAATTTGACAGTTATTGAATAAATGAGAAATTAAGTTTGTTTTGTTTCAAGGAAATATTGATAGTCCAGAATACATAACCTATAAATGTAATACTACATATAAAATAAAATAATATGATATGGAACAAAGCTGTTAGCAACTTCTGTGTATATTTACACAGAATATAAGAAGCCAAACTATCACTATTCAGATATAATTTGATTTTATATCTAGAAAGTCTTTAAAACTATACACAGCATAAGCACATATAACACAAAGGAGCAATAAATCAAGAATAAAATGACATAAAACACAACAATCTTTTGCTGGTTACTACATGCAAATAATGGATTAAAAAACATAATAAAAATATCCTATGTGTGGGCCTACTATGCTGCCAGGCTGGGGCACGCAGGTCAATCTATCAGCAATTGTTTTTAAAATATTGTTTACCTTTCATTGAGTACATATATGAGTAGGAATTTGATTTCTTTCTGGTGTGCACAGACCTTAATTATTAACAAATGACTTTATCTTATAATATTTTAAGTCTAATATCTGATTTATCTGATATTACTATGGCCACACAACCTTTTTAAAGGTTTTGCTACCTTGAATTATTGTCCTCCAACTTTGGACTTTGTTTCTATATTTGTTCTAAATACTAAGATATGTTTCTTGCAGACAGCAAAATGTTTGATTACGTTTTTGATTTAGTTATTTAGTGTGTCTCTCTTTTTTAATTATATATTTATTTAATCACCGTGATTATAAACATGTTTATATTTTGGTTTCATTTATTAAAAAAATGTCACCCCTTAACCAGTGCAAACTTCGAACATCAATGCCCCAATTTCCTCCTCCCTCACACCCTGCCTATTGTGGAGACAGGCATTATATTTCTCTCAGTCACTACCATTGTCATGATAATTCTTAGTGGAGATATTTCTCTAAATGCATCATTATTCTTTGTGGTAAGCTTCATATCGTGGCAGCTCCTT
Source organism: Crocidura indochinensis (assembly GCA_004027635.1). Classification (NCBI taxonomy): domain Eukaryota; kingdom Metazoa; phylum Chordata; class Mammalia; order Eulipotyphla; family Soricidae; genus Crocidura; species Crocidura indochinensis. The sequence continues at coordinate 920 of PVKC010006314.1, read as the reverse complement.
CCAGCCCTCATCTCTATTATCTCTGTGTTTTTACAATAATATTTTATTTTTCATAAATCACATAGATGAGTAAGACTGTTCTCTATCTCTCTCCCTTTGACTTATTTCACTCAATAAAATATTTCCCACATCCATCCATGTACATGAAAAATTCGTGACTTTATTTTCCTAAAATTTGCATAGTTTTCCATTGTGTATATGTACCACAGAATCTTAAGCTATTCATCTGTTGTTGAGTATTTGGTTTGTTTCCAGATTCTGGCTATTGTATACTGCTGCAATGAACATAGGTGTGCATAGGCATTTTTGTATGATGTTTTTGTGTTCCTAGGGTATATCCCTAGGAGTGATATTGCTCGATCATATCGGAGCTCAAATTCCATGGTTTTGTTTTGTTTTGGTTTGGTTTTGGTTTTTCATTTTTTTTTTTTTTTTTTTGGTCTCACCCAACGGCACTCATGGGTTAACCTGGCTCTGTGCTCAGAAATAGCTCCTGACAAGCTTAGGGGACCATATGGGATGTCGGGATTTGAACCACTGTTCTTCTGCATGCAAGGCAAATGCCCTATTTCCATGCTATCTCTCTGGTCCTCAATTTCATTTTTTGAGGAATATTTACATTATTTTCTATAAAGCAGGACTAAACGACATTCCCACCAGCAATGAATGAGAGTTTATCTGTCCCTCATTTCTGCCAGCATTGATTGCTCTTATTCTTTGTGATGTATGCCAGTCACTGTGGCATGAGATGATACCTCATGTTGTTTTGATTTGCATTTTATTGATGATTAGTGATGTGGAGCATTTTTTATGTGCCTTTGGCCATTTGCATTTTTTTCTTTGTAGCGGTATTTTTCATTTCTTCTCCCCATTTCTTTTTTCTTTTTCTTTCTTTCTCTTCCTTCCTTCCTTCCTTCCTT
>PVKC010006313.1:0-31379 GCA_004027635.1 Crocidura indochinensis | reverse complement strand
GGAAAGACCTCATTCTCCATCCCTCCATCAGTGAACCTCTTCAGTGAACCTCTACTTGCTACAACAGAAGACTGACTGTTGGGGCTGGAGGGATAGCATGGAGGTAGAGTCCTTGCCTTGAATACAGGATGGTGGTTTGAATCCTGGCATTCCATATGGTCCCCCGAGCCTGCCAGGAGCGATTTCTGAGCCTAGAGCCAGGAGTAACCCCTGAGCGCTGCTGGGTGTGACCCAACGCCCCCCCCCCCAAAAAAGAAAAAAGAAAAAAAAGACTGTTACAACCATGACTGGATAGAGCATATCCTGGGAACAATAAGAAAGACCCTAGCCTAGGCTTTGGCCCACGATCTGTACAACAACCAAGATCTCTAATTCCAGAGGTCTGACAGACAACTGCAACTGAGCAGAACTTCTGGAAACATAATAAAAGACTCTGTCCTAGGCTTCATCCTACAATCAGTGCAAAAACCAAGACCACTAATTATAGAAGACATAAAAACAACAGTGATAGAACAGAACGTCTAGAATGGTAAAGAAAGGCGCTGCCATCCTAGGCTCCACCCTATGATCTATGCAGACATCAAGATCTCTAGTCACAGACCTGATTTTATCTTCCACAACTGAGTGGAAAGTTTCCAGACACCACAAAAAGACCCAGGGAAGAGTAAAAGCATGTACGGAGCCTGTAGTTATTCCCATGAGGTATGCTTCAAGGGCGGAGAAACCCTGTATCTATTAGGCCAAGGAAATTTTCTTTCTGATTTCTCCTATGCCTATGCAATATATATATATATATATATATATATATATATATATATATATATGTGTGTGTGTGTGTCTATTTTCTTAAAGGTGAATTTGACCAGATCATTCATTTGGTCAGAATAAATCAATATGTGCAAAACTAGAATTACAGAAAGATTCATTTTATCATTGTGTTTTTTCTTTTTAAATGTCATTGTTTTTGTCATTGTTTCTCAATCTTATTATTAATAAATACTGTTTATTTTTGGTGTGTAGAGACCTGTTATCTTCTGAAGGAATAGTTCATCTACATTCAGAAACAAAGGTATAAAAGAATACTTTTGTGAATTTAATTGCATTCTGTTAGATTTAGTTTTTAGCACTCCTTAATTAAACAATGCAGAGGAAATGGTAGATTCTATAGTAATATGATATAAGCCTTTATATACAAAGATATAATTTATATAGCCTTTATGTTATATAAATGATCATTGCTTATAAATTAATTTAGTTATTTTTGTTGATGATTTAAACAGTTTGTAGTTACAGTAGGAAAACTTTCTAATTGAAATTAATGAGTAGTGTACGGATTTTTAGTTTTCTTTCCAAAAGGCAAATTTACTAGATTAAAGACCTTACAAAGAAAAATACATACAAGGAAAGTATTGGTAAGATTTATTCATTCATTTAAAATATTTACCATACAGAGGTTTTTAATTCTATGTGAGGGCATATAGAGATGTGTTATTTCTCTACTCTTGGGGAGATAGGTCAAAGGAATGGTATGTGTATGACAACCTGTCTGAAGAATACGTGAGAGAGAAAATCTGTGTTTAATGTTTAATGTTCATCTAGCTAGCTGCCTATCCTTGGATCTTTCTGACTCATGTTCCTTGAATATCTTATTTCTAATTATATCTATGCTTTTTTCAGCTGTACATTTCTGGGGTTCTTAAAACTACAATGTGATTAATTCCATGAAAATAACCATTCTTCTATGTAATGAGTTTATATTATACAAAATTGTATTACTCAAATTGCTTTGCCGTACAAAAAATTAAAATACAATTAATAGCTTAAATTATTTTTATGTTCCCAAAGACCAAAATCACTGATCCAATAAACAAGGTTAAAAACAAACGACAGTCTACAGCTAAGGGAAAGAAAACAAATTCCAGGTAAGATACATTTTTAAAATGGTTGCTTTCTTTTTGGCTTTTTGTTATTCACATTATCATCATTCTTAATGATTGTTTAACTTTTCTCCAGATCCTTTTACCGCAAATTTAACAATTATATTACATATTATCTACATTTAATAATTTAAAATATTTCAACCCAGTCAGCAGTTGCTAACATTAAAAGTGTTCTTATAAGCATAATTATTCTTATAAGCATAATTGACAAATTTCATGTATTTTAGATGTTTTTTAGTGAGTTTTAAAAAAGGTAACTGGGATTATTATCCAGGTTTCTTACAAGTTAAATTAGTCTTATTTTGAATACTTAAAACAGCACCACACATTATTGTGTTTATTGAGCTATAGATTGATTTCACATGGTTTAAATAACACAGTAGTATACTTTTGATTTTCATTATATTGTCTTTTGGTGAAATGAATAAATAATAATAGATAATAATAATATGCATAAAAAGACCTATGAAAGAGTAAAAGGGTGGTCACACCTACTGTTGGTTATACTAGTATTTTTCTTTTACTTTTTTTTGCCACACCAGGAAGTGCTCAGGGATTTTGCACTCTGGAGTCACTCTTGGTGACTTGGAGAACATATAGGATTGAACTGGGGTAGGCTGCATGCAAGTTCACAGGTACTATTATCCTGGTCAATATACTAACAGTTTTCAACTAGGGCCCCATATTGGTCTCCTGGAAGCTCCCAGGATATTCCAACAGGGCCAGAGTTTAAAATTACATGATAGGGAGAGGCACAGAATAGGCTACATAGAATAAGAGCATGTGCATATGAGCATGGATGTCAGTAAACCAAAGGCTGAGAAACAGTTATATCAACCAACTTATTGTTCACCATAGATTATATTTGTACATCTTTTACTTGAGACTGTTTTTCTAAGAATTCTGAAGCTTTGCTAATGTTAAAAATTAGGTTATCCTTTTAAGTAGAGTAAAATACTTAACAAAAGCCTCTCAGTGTGCCAGAGCAGTAGCATAGCAGTAGGGTGTTTTGCCTTGTATGCCGCTGACCCAGGATGGACCTGGGTTTGATCCCTGTCATCCTATATGGTCCTTCAAGCCTGCTGGGAGATATTTCTGAGCACAGAGCCAGATGTGCCACCAGGTATGGCCCCAAACCAAAAATAAATAAATAAAAGAATCATTAATTCAATGGATTAGGTATCATTTTTCAAGGTTTTTTGAAGTGACTTTTATTTCATATTTCTTCTATTACCTCATTAAAAACTTAAATATATTTTTATTAGCTTTGATCCTGATTAGAATGTTTCTGTTTGTTTTTGGGTCACTCCTGGCTTGCACTCAGGAATTACTCTTTGTGGTACTCAGGGCACCTTAAGGGATGGTGGAGATTAAACCCTGATTCAATGCAAGACAAGCACCCTACCACTATACTATACTATACTATACTATACTATACTATACTATACTATACTATACTATACTATACTATACTATACTATACTATACTATACTATACTATACTATACTATACTATACTATACTATACTATAGTATACTATAGTATACTATACCATACCATACCATACCATACCATACCATACCATACCATACCATACCATACCATACCATACCTATACTATACCATACCATACCATACCATACCATACCATACCATACCATACCATACCATACCATACCCACTCTCGCTCCATGTTTCTTAATGTGGGTAACATTTTGATGACATTGAGCTAATAATTAAATTATTTCTCAGGAGTTTTTATTCAGTATTTGTATATTGACTCAGCATTCAGGAATTACTCTTGGTGATGCTTGGAGGATCAAATGGGATGCTAGGAATTAAACCTGAGTCATTCCAGTTCTGTCATTCTACCCCAGTGTTTGCACAACTATGGCCTGAATGATACCACTTTATGTAGTTTTCTGTAAGGTTATAAAAATAAAAGTCACCAGTTGGATTTGATTTTGGAGCTTAAATTTTAGTACTCTTTATTTTTTTATTTTTTTTTTTTTGGTTTTGGGACTACACTCGGTGACGCTCAGGGATTACTCCTAGCTAAGTGCTCAGAAATCACTCCTGGTTTGGGGGATCACATGGGACACTGGGGATCGAACCCAGGTTCATTCTGGGTCAACTGTGTTCAAGACAAACATCCTACCGTATCATTCTAGCCCCAATTTCAGTACTCCAATTCTGATATTCACATGTTTGGAGGAATTTTCTCTATAAATCAATGGTTGTGTGATTTATAAAACTTTATTACATTTATGAGAGTTCCTGATATGATCAATTATGAATTTCATCAGAGTTTAACTTATAAATTTGAAACTTAAAGAGGTCACATTTCTTTATACATGTACCTAACAATTTATTCTCTACCCTTTTTTTTTAGTATAAAATTGAAATACTCTCCTGTGCAAACTGTGGATGATGTTGCCATTCCAGATGATTTCTCTGACTTTTCTCTTGCTAAAACAATTAGCAAAATTGAAGGGCAACTGGAAGAAGAAGGCTTACCTGATTATATAGATGATGATATTTTTTGTGGTATGAGTAACAACATTGGACCTGGTATGTTTTCTTGTTTTTTTTACAGTTATTTGTACATATATTATTTTCACAAAATTAATATTTTGGAAATCTTGCACTTGCTTAAAAATCATCCTGTGGGACTTGATAGTGGGAGGAGTGAGTGGAATTATAGGCAAGATTATCATTTACAGTTTATTAAGTTATTTAATTTCTTTTACTTAATATCATTCTAGTTATTGCCTAGTAAAGATACTTAAGAAAGTACCTTTTTAAAAGACATAAATCAAAACTTAAGAACTGGTTAAGTAGCATCAGGTAAAACCATTACATTTTTCATTGATGTAATTTTCTTTCTTATAGGTTTGTTCTCTGCATACTTCTAGAAACAGATCAAAGTTAGATCTTCTAAAAACTTTACATTAAAAATAAGCCTCTAAAATAGTTGAGTTTATGGGGAGTCACCTATGCCATTGTAAACAGAAAAGACAATTGAATATATATGAATATAGTGAATGTAACTTTTTACAAGTATTTAGTTCCTCTGTAATATAAATTTTTATTTCAAAATTTAGCAATACATCTTTAAAATGATATCTTTTTTGGGGGGGCCACACCCAGTGTCACTCAGGGGTTACTCCTGGCTATTCGCTCAGAAGTCGCTCCTGGCAGGCACGGGGGACCATATGGGAACCGGGGGATCGAACCGTGGTCCGTCCTAGGCTAGCGCAGGCAAGGCAGCAGGCACCTTACCTCCAGCGCCACCGCCTGGCTCCCTAAAATGATATCTTTTAAAAGTATATCTTTAAAATTATCTGATTCTGAACTAAAGAGATAATACAACTGTAAGATTGCCTTGTATGAAGCTCACCCCAATTCATCCTAGATAACAACACATCTAGTTCCCAAGGCACTGCTAAGTGCAGAGCCAAAAGTAAGGACATCTGGATTTAACCCTAAAGCAGACAAATCACTGAGTATGAAAATCATAATAATTTATAAGGGGTAATGATTATTATGATGTATGCTAGAAAATCCTATGTAAGTATTATGCTTTTGTTTGTTTTGGGGGCCAGTCCCGGTGACACTCAGGGGTCACTCCTGGCTATGAGCTCAGAAATTGCTCCTGGCTTGGGGGACCATATGGAACGCTGGGGGATCAAACTGAGGTTCGTCCTAGGGTAGAGCCAGAAAGGCAGATGCTTTACCACTCTGCGCCACCACTCTGGCCCCAAGTATTATGCTTTTATTATATTTATAGATATAAAAGTTTTGTGGGGTTATTTGTTGGAAGGGAAGTGGAGCAAGAAATTCTTTAATGTTATCTGTTCTTCAGTACTCTCATTCATGTCTCCATTACATTATTCCTGCTCCCATATATAAGAACGCAAAACAAATTCTTAAAATTGCTCCTGTTACCTTACTGCTGAATCATATCTCTGCCACTTTGTCTCTGTATCTTCCCTTTTCAGAATCTTTGACCTAGCTGTCTTCCATAGGGGTGAATTTTTCTTATTTCAGATTATGGCTTATAATGAGTGGCTACAGACTGTTTTGTAAACTGGGGTCAGGAACAGCTAGGAAGTGGAAGATAATGCTGTGGAACTCCAGAAGCATCAGCTCCTGTCAGTACTCTTGAGGTTAGAGATGGGGAAAGGAAGAGACCGGAAGCCATACTATTCTGTTCCCTCTGGCTTCTTCCTGATCTAAGGAGACTAACTGCTTCAAATGTAATACTTCTATACTTCGTGTTTTATGGCTAGCACCTTATGCATGAGAGGCAGGTAAAAAATTAAGATTAGAAGAATCTGGGTGAGGGGGCCGGGCGTTGGCGCTGGAGATAAGGTGCCTGCGCTAACCTAGGACGGACCGCGGTTCGATCCCCTGGTTCCCCATATGGTCCCCCGGGCCTGCCAGGAGCGACTTCTGAGCGAATAGCTAGGAGTAACCCCTGAGTGTCACCTGGTGTGGCCCAAAAACCAAAAAAAAAAAAAAAAAAAAAAGAATCTGGGTGGGATTAGAGCAGTTTAGATAATTCGTGAGCTTCATGTTAACATTGAGTGCACTTCATAAAATGCTCTGCAGCAGGAAATATGTATGGAGATGTGGACTGCAGAATTTTTCTATCGTCTTAGTGACAGTTCAGTATAAGCTTCAAGAAGACAAAAACTTGGTTCTTATAATATTCCTATTGTGCTTGAAATGTAAGTTTATTTTTAATATGTAATTGTATGAAATACAGGTGAGTTTTAAGTTTAATTTTCAGTTTTATAGGTATTTATTATTAAATAAGGAACTTTGGCTAGCAATATAATAACGAAAGATATATTTTAATGAATTTGTAGAACCAAGCTACATGAGTAAATTGTTAATATATTAAATTACTTCTGTGGCACACTACAGCTTAATATCTGTGAAATTAGTATGTATGCTATATTCAGTAGCCTTGTATAATCACAGTGCTAGAAAAGATTTATATTTGAGTTTGCCAAATATTTGAGACATAACTTTTCTGAGACCATTTTAAATTGTGTTGGAGTTATTTTGATTCACTTTGGTAAATATTAATTCGGTCTGCAAACTGGCTTTTGTAGCTAAGAATCTCAAGGAAGTTTTTTTTATCCTTTTTTCTTTCATATTGAGATATGAACAGAGCCTTTCTGATTGGTGGATTTATTCTTCATTACCTTATGTCATGGGCATTTAATGTTTTTTGTTATACTCCTCATTAATTTTTTCTCAAAAAATACTGGTCTACTTTGTAATTAAAAATCAAAGTATAATTATTTAATTCCACAGAAGCACAGATCAGATTTCTAAAGGCTAAACTCCGTGTTATGCAAGAGGAATTAGATAATGTTGTATGTGAATGCAATAAAAAGGTAAGTTTTAAAGCCCCTGAAAACAAATATCCTATAAATCAAAAATATTATAGAAAATAGTTTTAATAACAGTTTAGTAATAATTTTATTGAGATAACAATTAAACTTTTTTTTTGTTTGTTTTTTGGGCCACACCCAGCAGTGCTCAGGGGTTACTCCTGGCTGTCTGCTCAGAAATAGCTCCTGGTAGGCACGGGGGACCATATGGGACACCAGAATTCAAACCAACCACCTTTGGTCCTGGATCGGCTGCTTGCAAGGCAAACACCACTGTGCTATTTCTCCGGGCCCAACAGTTTAAGTTTAAAATTTGTAAATGTTGAACTTTTTATTATATACTGAATCTTTACAGAGCGGAAGTATCTTAAATGCTTGTTAGTGATTCTAATTTCCTACAAGACTTACAAGTGTAAAGCAGTCAGCTTTATTTCTGAAGATGTAAATGGAATAGAATTTATTTATTTTCATGAAATACATATTAATATCTTAACACATATCATATGAAGCTCTGTTTTTGTGTTGTTTTTGATAACAAATCTTAAGGATTTTTTCACCCGCCCTATAATTTTTATAACCAATAGGAAGATGAAATTCAGAATTTAAAATCTCAAATAAAAAATTTTGAAGAAGATTGTGTGAGACAACAGAGAACAGTTAATTTGCAACAGGCTCAAGCAGAAAAATTTAAGACTCTTTTTGAAGAATCAATTAAAAAATGTGATGCGTTACAACAACAGCTGTCTTCAATAGAAAGGGTAATGAATTTTTTTTCTAACCTATAATCCAAAATACACTAAAACACTATAGTTGCACATCTGTACAGGCACTGTTTTTGGTTATTTCATTGTTTCATTTCATTGTTATAGTATTAAATAATACGTAGTGTTTTGTGACTGATTCTGACATGCTAGAAAAGTAAGGGTACTCCATATATTGGGGGTTTTGCTTGATTTGAGGTCACACCTGGATATGCTTAGGATTTACTCCAGGCTCTGTGCTTAGAGATCATTCCTGATGGGGTTCAGGGGACCGTGTCTAGTTCTGGGCATAAAATATGGGCCGGCCATATGCAAATCCAAGGCCTTATTTACTGTGCAGGGAGGTTATTTTTACTAACAACATTTTAATGATTCATATACAATGTATCACCCTTTTTTAGTGTACAATTTCTTTCCTTTTAATGTATTCATTCAACAGTCACCAGTATTAATTTTCATGTAAAAGGTCATCGGTTCAAATCCCGGTACCCCATATGGTCCTCTGTGCCTGCCAGGAGCAATTTCTGAGCATGGAGCCAGGAGTAACCCTGAGCACTGCCAGGTGTGACCCTCCCCCCCTCCCAAAAAAAAAGAAAAAAAAGAAAAAAAATACTATCATCACCCACAACGACACCCTACATACCTCTCCCCTCCAGCTCTAGGAAACTTATAAGCTATATTTTGTCTTGATAAATTTGCCTATTTCATTTTTATAGTATCAAATGATATGTAGTGTTTTGTGACTGACATCTTTCACAGCTTAATATTTTCAAGGCTAATAAGTATTGAAGCACATATACAGATATTCCATCACTTTTGTAATGTAATAATTCTTTATATAGGTTTAACATATTTTATTTATCTGTCCATCATTGGTGGCATTTGAGTATATTTTACTTAGGAACTGTTTTGAATGAACATTCATATACAACTTATGGTGTGAACATATTTTCCATTTGTTTTGGGTATGTATCTAGAAATGGAATTGTTATCTCAAAATAACTTTTTGAAGAACTGCAAACTGTTTTTGCAAACTGTTGCATCATTTTTACATTTCCATTAATTATTACCAAATATATTCTTAAAAGTGTACCCAAATTCTTCATATCCTCACCAATCCATCTTTTTTTACAAGCACAGGCATCTTACTGATGTGAAGTGGTTGTATCATTGTGATTTGCACTTCCCTAATGTCTAATGATGTTGACCATCTTTTCATATAGGTATACTATTTGCATCTGATAATTTTTGTATCTTATTTTCTTTGGGGGCACATCTGGCAGTATGAGGGCCTATTTCTATTTTAATGCATGGGTTTGTAGGGAATCTAACCTAATTTTGCTTGGGGAAGATCAAACACATGCAGTACATGTGCTCCAGCCTGATGGACGTGTGCCCTATGTATATATCTGGTCTCCTATTAATCTGTCTTTGGAAACATGTCTTTTCAGAATTTTTGTCTAATTTTAATAGGAATTTAAAAATTATTGAATTTTAAATTCTTTATAATCCTTGACACAAATAATAGTCTGTGATTAAAATTTTTTGAGGTAACATTAATTTACAATATTGTATATATTTCAGGAGTGCTTTTCCCCCACATTTTGTTTTTGTTTTTTTTTTTTGGGGGCCACACCCGGTGACGCTCAGGGGTTACTCCTGGCTATTTGCTCAGAAGTCGCACCTGGCAGGCATGGGGGACCATATGGGGAACTGGGGGTTCAAACCGCAGTCCGTCCTAGGTTAGCGCAGGCAAGGCAGGCACCTTACCTCCAGCGCCACCGCCTGGCCCCTCCCCCACATTTTTTCAAATCAAGTTGTCACATCACACTCCACACCAGACTCCCCAAATTTCTTCACCTTTTGCCGTCCCTCTGGCAGCTTCAGATCTGAGTTCTACATCCAAGGGTTGATTTTTGTCTGTTTCATTGCTTTACTTTATTATGAGTAAGATCGTCTAGAATCTGTCTTCCTCTTTCTGACTTATTTTGCTTAGCATATGCCCTTCAACTTTACCATTGTTGCAAGTGACAAAATTTCATCTTTTCTTATAGCTATAATTATTCCATTGTGTGCACACATACACTATATGTAATTCCACCATTCATTTAGGTGTATCTACCTGAGTCCCTCCCATTTATGGGAGGAGTCTTGGGCGGATATGACCTGTAACTTTACCTGCAAGACCCCACCCATTTCCTGGGAGGGGTCTTGGGTAGGTGACAATAAGGGCTTTGACCCAAGGAATTAGGGTCTTTGGGCTTTTGGCTTTTGCGGGCATGGAGGTTGGAGGAGAGATGGCTGACAATGCAGGGCTGAGTAGTTATACAGCATAAATGGTTGAGATTGACCACACATGTGGTGGATAGGGTATGAATAAAACTGTTACTCCCTGAAGCATGTCTGAGTGAGTCTGATTCTCACCACGACCACCTGAAGATGCTAACCTGCTGGTTAATGGGGAATGGAGCCACGTGGCCTGGGATGGCGGACAAAGGCCTCCATCTCCATCCAAGTCCATCCTAAGGGCTTGATGAAACAACTATAGTGTCATTATTCATTATCAGTATAATATTCATATTATAATCATATAGTTAGCACTTGAGTTGTTTCTATATCTTGACTACTATAATAAGGCTACAGTGAACATGACTGCACATATTCTTTCAAATTTATGTGTAAAATACTTTATAGTATTCTGTTGTAGAATTGCTATTATATTATGGTTAGTCTGTTTTTAGTGTCTTGAGAAATCTCCATATTTATTTACAAAGAGAAAATTGGGCTAGTTTACATTTTGACCAACAGTTACAAGGATTCCTTTTCCTCCAGTATCTTTGCAACATTTGTTTCTGTTTGTTTGTTTGTTTGTTTGTTTATAGGTTTTTGGGCCACACCTAGTGAAGCTAGGGGTTACTCCTGATTTTGCACTCAGAAATAGCTCCTGGCAAGCTCAGGGGAACATCTGGAATGCCAGGAATCGAACCAGGTCTATCCCGGGTCAGCCACATACAAGACAAATACCTTACTGCTGTGCTATATCTCTGGCCCTGGGTTTTTTGTTTGTTTGTTTGTTTTGTTTTTAATGATTTATACTGTTCTCAACAGGTGTAAAGTAATAGCTCATTCTAGTTAGGATTTACATTTCCTGATAAATGATGCCGAGCATGTTTTCATGTGCCTGTTGACTATCTTTCTTTTCTTTCTTTTTTTTTTTTTTTTGAGAAATATTTATTCACCTTTTTCCATTTTTTTGAGGAGCATTTGTTTTTGTTATTTTTGAATTCATAGCTTGGACAGAAACCCTTTTGTCAAATGCATGATTTGCCAATACTTTCTTACATTCAGAGATGTTTTCTTACTGATATTTTGTCATGTAGAAACATTTTAGTTTGACATAATCTGTCTATATTACCATACAATTTCAGGAGTACACATTCCCACCTGTGTGTGAGGACTTAGCACCAAAGTTCTAGTGCCGTCATACTTTCAAAATGACCTTTACTACCCACTCTTCTGACACTTCTCCTTTCCTTTTGGCTACTATCATGTTTTTCTCATAGTCTAAGAGTAAAATTTTATTGAATCTTTGTAGTTCTTTTTTTTGGGGGGGGGGCATACCTGGTGAGGCTCGGGGGTTACTCCTGGCTATGCGCTTAAAAGTCGCTCCTGGCTTGGGACGCTGGGGGATTGAACCGCAGTCCGTCCTAGGTTAGTGTGTGCAAGGCAAACACCCTACTGCTTGCGCCACTGCCCTAGCCCCTGAATCTTGCTAGTTCTTTTGGTTATTACATTACTTATATGAAAGAAGCTATCCAGAAGAATAAGATAAATTAGGCTTATTCCTACTGTAACATTAAAACACTAATTGTGTTTTAATTGTTGATATATTTCTTTGAGTATAATTGCCTCAAGTTGTATTCATATAGTGTATAAGGCTTATTTCATTTTGGCAGTAATCAGGCTTATTTCCGGGTCTTCACTTAGGATCACTCCCTGTGATGCTCAAGGGATGATAGTGTATGGTACTAGGAATTAAATCCAGACTCTCTGTGATATATCTGGCCCCGAATAGTTTTCCTCTAGTCAGTCATCTTATTGATAGGATCATCTCTTGACTATTTACAGGATGCTCTTTTATAACAAATTGGTTTCTTATTTCTTTTCCATTTTATAAAAAAAAATAATTTTAATTAAAAACAATGTTTTAAAATGTTTTTTAAATATTTCTTTCTGAATTTCCTCATATGGGCAAACTTTGTTTCCTAATTTCTTCTTGTTTTTTCTTTTTTTCACTTCTTGACAATAAGGGATAGGATTGAGTCAGGGTTAGGGAGACATCATGTGGTAAAGGATGGTTTTTATTTCTCTGTGAAGCCAATCACAAGATACAGTCAAGAGGAGGGTAACGATAATTCCATATTTTTATAGAGAGGAGGCAGCTTGAATTGTGAACTTTGTAGCTACTAAGAATTTCTGTCTTTTCCATCTGAAGAGTAAGATAGAACAGTCTTATTCTTACTGTAACTACCACCCACAAAGCTGTGAAGAAGGCTGGTGATAGCAGATGGTATTCATACACAGTTTGATTTGTTTAGAAGCTGACATAAAGAGCAGCATGTGTTTTGTTTTGTTTTGTTTCTCCTTAATTACTCAGAGCCAAGGAGATCAGTTTTCAAATAAAACATCATTATACAGTCAGGAGAAATACATATCAAAAAAGAAAACAGGCTACTCTATTTTTAAACATAAAATTTCAGTTCTATACATTTTTTGATTATTTTGTATAAGACTCTTTTTTGGGCATAGGAGGTATGGAAGAAGAGTAGTTTTACGTATTGCAGAATAAATTCTGTGGAATTTATTTGTGGAATATGTCATCATGCCTCTTCTGTGCCACTAATCTGCTAGGAATACAAAAGTTAGGACAATTTCTATATTCAAGGAAAGGAAGTGTGAGGCATATGAAGTAAGTTTCCGTTCTGCATAGCACGTGAATATATGTATATCAAGCTGCTCTAGGAGTACTAAAGTTAGGATACCTGATACAGCCTGAGAGGCTTATTGAAGGAGAGGTAACCTTCATAATAGAGTCTGTGGTAAGTATTAAATAATGATATGCTGTAGCCAGGTAAAAGTGACAGATGAGAGTGGATCCAGGAAGGGCAAAGGACATGTTCACTTTGTTCAGGGCTTATTACTAGCTCTATAATCAAGCAGTCACTTCTGGTAGATCTTGGAGACTGTTACCTTGTCTGCATGCAAGACAAGCACCCTATCTGCTGTACTATTTCTCTGGTCCCAAATGGTACTATATATTTTTTCTGGAATGTCTGTATGTGCTCTGGTGCATGTACAGTCAATAATTTAGTGTTGCTAGGTGAACAAATGAATATATAATGAACCAGTGCATTTTAATGCTTTTTAAAAAAATATGGTTAAACAAAATTGTAACATGTCAGAAAAAAAGAGTACAATACCTGATTATGGAGTTTGGAGTTTAATATATTCATGATTCTTCATGTGTGGCCTAAAAACATTCTGCAGTTCTTAGAATATTTGTAGAAATTCAAATATAATCCTATCCCAAGATGTGTTAAGCAATCCATAAGACCTGTTTACTTTCAGGATTTGAATTTTTATAAGGCAAAAATAATAATGTCTTTCTTTATATAAGACAAAATTATATTTAGCAAAATTGTCTTATGACTTTCTATTTTATATTGGTGGATTGACAAGCTCCTAAAGAAAGAAGTTTGAGTTGCTTATAAAGTATAAATATAAAATACATGCAAAGTATCTTTGAATACTCAAAAGCAGAAAATTTCAGAAAAAAGTAATTTAAAAGCACTATTATGACTACAGCTTTAAGATTACATTCCTTGAGATGTTGATCAGTGTTCAGCTTGTGTGTGTGTGTGTGTGTGTGTGTGTGTGTGTGTGTATTTCTTCATTTTGGTGTGAAAATGATGAATTGGTAGTGGAAAAATTACACAATAGATTTATAAAAATATTTATAAATGTTTTGTATATCTCTTTTACTACACAGGAATTAGAAAATAAACAAAGACAACAAAAACAGGCTGCCTCTAGTCAAAGTGCCACAGAAGTTCGCTTAAATAGAGCTCTAGAAGAAATAGAAAAATATAAATTGGAGTTAAGTAAATTAAGGCAAAATAACAAGGTATGAGAGATTAAATAATTTGGTCAATTACTGTTTATGCATGAGTAAAATGATAGTTTTTAAATTAAATTAAAACTTTTTTTTTGTGGTTTTGGGGTCACACCCGGCAGTGCTCAGGGGTTACTCCTGGCTCCATGCTCAGAAATTGCTCCTGGCAGGCACGGGGGACCACATGGGGCACCGGGATTCGAACCGATGACCTTTTGTATGAAAGGCAAGCGCCTTACCTCCATGCTATCTCCCAGGCCCCTAAATTAAAACTTTTAACACAGATGTTAGAGTACACATTTATTTTTTCAAAAGAATAACTTAATTTGAACCAATACAAATATTTTAAAATGGTTAATTGCTCTAATCTTGGGGTAACACAACACTGGAAAATTCCTTTTTGCCCAATATATCCTTCCTTCATACGTGTGCCTGTATTATATGCTAAAAATATTTTAATCTCTGAGGGAAAATAGTGGGGGGTTATTCTCTTATATTTAAAAATTATTTCCTTTGAACTCCTCAAATTTTAAATGTCTAGTGCAAACTACTATTTTACATGGTAGTAGTGAATTTAAAACTGACCGTATAACGAAGTGTTTGTTGAAGAATATATTTCTGGGTCTCTCCTCAGTGTCGCTGATTCAGTATGCTTTGGGTAAAGCCCAAGAATGTGCTGGTTTAATCAATCATCAGATGATGATGCTTGATGCTGATTCTGAGATGTTATTTTTTTAATTGAAGTAATTTTTACTGAAGTTACTTTTTTTATTTTTGCAAGAGTTTCTTGTATGCATTATTAAATATCACATCTAGAACTGAGAAAAAGGCTGAAAACTGGAGGGCATGTTTTTCCTGCCAGGAAACAGTTTGGTCCTAGTACTATATGATCCCCTGAATACAACTGGAAATGAACCTTCCCCTAAGTACTGCACCACATAGCTTCCTACATATCTTTACTTCACCTAAATATGCAATTGGTTCCTTTTATTTTTATCCTATTTACTCACTCCCCCCCCATTTCTTTCTGGTAACAAGCTTAATTTTAATAGTCTAAAATTTTATTTAGCTCATATTCATTTGCTTGTTTAATTTCTCTTTAAATAGCATGAGTAAAATCATATGATGTATTCTTTATTCATCTTATTTCACCAAGTATAATACCCTCTTGTTCATGTATGTTTTTGCAAATAGCAGGATTTCATCTTTTTTGAGTTAAGTAGTAGTCCCCATTATGTGTGTATGTGTGTGTATATATATATGTATATATATATTGAATAGGGAAGACATATATATTGTATATATTGTATATATATTGTATATATATATTGTAGCAGTTATGTAGTCAGGAGCTAGAAAAATAAGTGTCTTCCACCACAAATGATTGAATAGGGAAGACGTCTTCCCTATTCAATCATTTGTGGTGGAAGACACTTATTTTTCTAGCTCCTGACTACATAACTGCTACAATAATGTTACAATATACATGGGGTTGCATATATGTCTTCAAAATAGTTTTATTTTGTTTTGTTTTGTTTTTTGGGCCACGCTGGTAGCACTCAGGGGTTACTCCTGGCTCTACATTCAGAAATCACTCCTGGCAGGCTTGGGGGACCATATGAGATGCCAGGAATCAAACCTGGGTCTATCCTGGGTTGACCATATGCAGAGCAAACACTCTACCACTGTGCTATTGCTCTGGCCCCCAAAATAATGTTTTTTAATTTGGGAACAAATACTCAGAATTGGGATAATAAATTATAAGGATTTTTTTTTATGCTTCATACTAATTTCCACCTTGGTGCCCCAATTCACATTCTCCTCAGCACTTTAGAGGGTACCTTCTCCACAACCTCTTCAACACTTATTTCTGCCTTTTGATACTAGTTAGTTTCCTAGGTGTGAGGTATTATCTCATTTTTGTGATCTGGATATCTTTAGTAAAAGAAGATGAACAACTTTCATGTTACTGTTGGCCATCTGTATAGGAGATGACATTTTGATAATACTGGCAAATTGCATTATATTCCCATAGATCTAGCAAATATAGGGCATAGAATTAGTACCCAGTTCCTGGAATATGTGTTGAACAAATGAAGTTTATATGTTAATGTGTTGAAAGCTTTTTGTCCATATTGCTTATTAGTTTTTGCTTCTTTGAAAATTATACCTCATAATGTGTCCATTGGGAAATAGTAATTTAACACTAGCTTGGATAATGAAATTAAGTGCATCCCTATTACATACATATTCTGGATTACATCTCAGGGAGGTGCTTAACAATAATATTGGTGACAAAGCAAAATCTACAGAGTTTTAAGATATCATTGTAATAGTTTGTGGATCAAACTCTAGTTTTTAGAGTCCTCAGTGATGGAGTGAGCGATGACTTACATTTATGAATAGATGTTATTAAATGAACAACTTAGGGCTTCATCTTTAAAAAACTTTTCAACAATTAGAATCTTACTAGAATATTACTTATAATTTAGTGGATTCTAAAAGGATTTTGAAGAAAATAGAATAACTTTATGTGTCAGGATTTGCTAATTTTGGATGAAGATTTGGCTCTATTAACACACATCGGAGAGAAGTATAAAGAAAAGCTTGTTTCCATAACAACAGATAACTAAGTCTTTCTAGCTAGGCTTTTTGTAAATTCAAATATTAGAGGTTGGTATGTGAACAGCTCAGTTTAAAACATCAGCACAATAAAAATAATTTAGATGTATTCAGAGAAATTTCTCATTAGAAGTTTGAATAATGATTGCTTGATTTAGACACAGTAGGACAGTAGTTTGTGTATGTACTATATTTACCAATAGGTAGACATTTTGAGGTCAGCTTTTACATGTGACTCATTTTAGATTTCTAAAAAAATATATGGGGATGTTTTAAGTTTTATTATGTTTCAGTTATTTTGCCTTGTTTCTAACTTCTTTGGTTCTTATTTTTGGTTTTTGGTTTTGGGGTCACATTTGGTGATGCCCAGGGATTACTCCTGGATATGCGCTCAGAAATCCCTCCTGGCTTGGGAGACCATATGGCATGCCGGGGATCAAACCGCGATCTCGTGCAAGGCAGAGATGCCTTAAGGCTTGCGCAACCACTCCAGCCCGTTTCTAACTTTATAATTGAATGTTTTCACTTTTCCTTGAAGCTTAATTTGTATATGTTATATATATGAGATCAGGGGGAAAATAAGCCCATTTACGTACCTTGCATCTCATTCAGATTGATCATGTAATTACTGTTAGTTAAACCATTGAAATTATAAGATTTGCAAGAACGTTGAGAATGTTTTCATTTAAAAGATCAAAAAGAGGGGCCGGGCGGTGGCGCTGGAGGTAAGGTGCCTGCCTTGCCTGCGCTTGCCTAGGACGGATCGCGGTTCGATACCCCGGTTTCCCATATGGTCCCCCAAGCCAGGAGCGATAGCCAGGAGTAACCACTGAGCATCACCGGGTGTGGCCCAAAAACCAAAAAAAAAGATCCAAAGGATAATATAGTAGACATCAGAAAGTCAACAATTTAAAAAAAGAGGGTCCTAAGTGATAGCACAGCTAGTAGTAGTCCTTTTGTATGGCATGTGCCAACCTAGACTCAATCACTGGCATCCCAGATAGTCCCCTGAACCTGCCAGAAGTAATTTCTGATTACAGAGCAAGGAGTAATTTAGTAGAGGGCAACTATAGTACCATGTATAAATGCCATACTCAATGCCAAATGCTAAGAAGTCTGCCTTGTCTCCAAAAGCAAAACAAACAAGCAAAACCCTTTATTGCTTCTTGCAAGACTGGTTTCAAGACTATGAATTCAACTAAGTTGTTTGCCTATCCCTGAAGCTATGTATCATTTCTGATATGAATGACAGTCTAGCAAGATAGAATATTCTTAATGAGGTGCTCATTTCACTGAGAATATAAATATATATAAATATAAAACTCTGAAATAATGAGGTGCTCATTTCAGAGTTTTATATTTATATATATATTTATATTCTCAGTGAAATGAGCACCTCATTAAGAATATTCTATCTTTCTAGATTGTCATTCATATCAGGAATGATATATGTATATACATAATAGTATATATTATACATATTACCTCCATTCATTTCCGGCTTGAAGTCTCCTTTGATAGATTTCTTTTGAATGTTTTGGGCTTTCATTTGTATGTTCCTTTTTGATCCTGTTACTTTCAGTATTTTGCCTTTGCTTTTGGTCATTCTGAGCACCATATACATTAGAGTTTTCCTATTTGAGTCTATTTTTGCTGGGACCTTTCAATTCTCTTGTATTTGGTTGCCTGCAGTCCTCAAATCTGGATTTAATCTCTATGATTTCTTAACTAATGGATCTTAACTAATTTGCTTTCATATTCTTCATGGATTCTGCTAAATCTTTTATTGTTCATTCTGAACTTATCTCTTAATTCTCAGGTCTGTTGTTCATTTCTTTTTTTGTTTTCTTTTGCTTTCAAATTTTTGGACTATAATCAGCTGTGCTCAGGATTTACGCCTGACTCTTGCTTAAAGATTACTCCTGACAGGGGTCATGGACCATTTGTTCTTTTCTTTTCAAACTTTTCATATTTCTTCTACTGTTTCCTAGAGGCTTTCTGTTTCACATCTTTTTTCTTTTTTTTTTTTAAGTTTATTTAAAGAAAATGCATCATTGTATCACATAGTTGACATAATACATTTGTTTCCAGATAAGTGAGAGAAGTTTTTTCAAAAAAGAATAGAAAGATAAAAAAGAAAAAAGAGGGCCCCCCATCCATTCCCCTATTTCTCCCCTGGACTCTAGGCTGGCCTGAGTGCCACCTCAGATAGCCTGCTGTGGGTTTCAGGTGGGCTCTGTTAGGGGTCCCCGGGCTTTCCCCCTCCCTATTCTGGGGGGGAGGAGCACAGGGAGGGGCCGGGCTGATAGCTGGCTTCTGGTGCCTTGATCCTGGAGGCCGGCTCTCCCCAAGTATAGAGTTAGGGACACCCCATTCTGGAGGCCTTTTCCCTAGCTTGGCAGGCCCCCCAGCCGTTCCTCTATTTCTCTCCTTTATTCCAGGTCTTCCCTGATTGCCGGCCCAGGTGGACTCTATCAAGGTCCTCAGTCTTTCCGCCTTTGTCTCCATACACTAAGGGGGTGGGGGAAACGCATGGCTTGGAGGGCGGGCGGATGCAGCACTGGTGTATGTCTCGACATTCACTGGTATTTTTTTTCTCATTGGTCTCCATTTTAAAAACCACGTGGGGGCGCTATATATTCAAAATAAAAATGGGAGGAGACCACTTTGCGTGGGGGTACCATATATATTCAAAATAAAAATGAGAGGATGGACTCTCAGGCAGGGAAGAGCCCTGTACTCTTTTTCTACTTGTTTACTCTCAGCGGCTTCTTGGCCTCTTTCTTTCTTCACTGTGTAACTGTGTTTGCTACCATACTAGGTTTCTGATTAGTTCTCACATACGGTGACTATTGAGCCCACTGTCTTAAGTTAGATAGTTTATTTTCCCCAATTTTTATCCCTTGTGATTTGTTAAATAAGGAAATTAGTAGAGGTGTCCCTCCATTTAACGTTTATATAAGAACCAAGTCAATTCGATTGTTGGACTTGTTCTAATATCCCCATAGGCACCAATCTCGCCACGTGATACTGTTCTTCCTTTGCATAGGCACATTAAAATGGGAAATTATATTCAAACACGTTCTTATCTTATAGAGATGGGAACACACAAATCTTGTAATGCAGTAGGACCTTACACCCTGAGCACTGTCATAAAGACCTGGCTCATTGTTAAATAAGGACGTTTGTAGAAGTGTCCCTCCATTTAACATATATATATATAAGAACCAAGTCAATTAGTTTATTGGACTTGTTCTAGCATCCCCATAGGCATCAATCTTGCTGGGAACTGTTCAATAAGAAATTTTGGTGAAAGAGTCCCTCAGTTTAATGCTTCTGTTTGAACCAGGTCACGGTGATTGTGAACTCCAGGTGGCATTATTCTTTGTTTGCATGGGCACATTAAAATGAAAAGTACTATACATACAAATAAATTCTTATCTAATAGAGATGGGAACACACTAATCTTGTGGTGCAATGGAACCTTACAAACCCTGAACATTGACATGATGACCTGGCACAGACCTCAGAGTTTTGGGCATTTTCCAGTCACCCCTGAACCAGGGAAGCCATCTATGAAATATTCAGCACTGTTTATGATATCACCTGGAAGCAGTCCTCTACCAGAGAAGACCCTACTGCTGCTCTGACATCGATTTACTCAAAAGAGTCTTCCCTTAACACTGAGAAGATTTAAACAACAACTTGCATACTGGACAGGGCTTTCTGCATTGCCTGTTAATTGTGAGATGAAATTAGACACCACTCCGCACCATCGTGACTTCAATGTTGGATGTACAGATTCCAGGACCTTTAATGCAGAGGCGTGAGATCAACAACAGAGACTGTGAAAGGGACAGTATGTCCAGTGAAGCTGTCAGGAACAAATAATAAGGCCACACAGGACACACCTCCAGACCAAATGCAGAATCTGGAAGTTGAGAGAACCAAAGTATGTGATGACCTGATAATTGAAGATCTCACAGAACAGGAGGGCAGTGACGTGCACTGGACAGTACATCCAGTGAAATTGTCAGGAACAAACAATGAGATCAGACCGGCCACACCTCCAGACCAAACACAGAATTCAGAGGTTGGCAGCCTCGAAGTATGTGACGATCTTGTAGTAGAAGATCTTACTGAGGAGGAAATAATTGAAGTCCACTGGACTGTGATTCCACTAAAGTTGACATGCACCAACAATGAGACCACATCAGTTACTCCTCCAGACAAACGCAGAATTTAGAGGTTGGGGGAACCGAAGTATGTGACGATCTTGCAGTAGAAGATCTTACTGAGAAGGAAATAAGTGAAGTCCACTGGACTGTGATTCCACCAAAGTTGGCACGCACCAACAATGAGACCACATTGGTCACACCTCCAGACAAACGCAGAATTCAGAGGTTGGGAGAACCGAAGTATGTGACAATCTTGTAGTAGAAGATCTTACTGAGGAGGAAATAAGTGAAGTGCACTGAAAGAGAAAGGAAGAACAGAAGAGGTCACATTTATCAAGGAAATAAGCTCTAGAAAAACAGCTTAAAAGAAGAATTCATTCTGAATTATTTTCTTTTTTTTTTTTTTTGTCACAGCCAGCAGCACTCAGGACTCACTCCTGGCTCGCTCTATGCTCAGAAATCGGTCCTGGCAGGCTCAGGGGACCATATGGGATGCCAGAATTCAAACCACCAACCTTCTGCATGCAAGGCAAATACCTTACCTCCATACTATCTTTATTTGATTTCTGAATTATTTTCTAAAATATACCCTACTCCCCCATCCTTGAACTTATTTGATCAACTTGGACACTTCAAATTGCTAAATAAAAGTTTTATTCATTTGAAAAAAAAGAAAAGAAAAAAGAGAAAGAGAATTTTAAAAAGTGAAAGACAAAAATACAGCAGCAAGCACATTTATGAAAATGATAATGTCTCCAATTAAATCATTAATACAATAGCAGAAAATTTAGTAAGCTCTTGTTAGATGTTCATTCTGTTAAACTGATGTATTCCTATAGGGATGAAAGGATCAAACAAATGACGTTGCCCAGCAATTCAAAACACTGTTACTGAAACTGGGGACTTTTGTGGGGCATGTTTTTAGCTTGCCAGGCCTCTTGGAAGGATGTGGAGGGAGGGTGTTCACATTTGCACCAAAAAGTCCTGGTGATGTCAGCACCAAAATCACATACCTGAAGATTGGTCAGATTGGTGTCCCCAAAGAGAGTCATAGAGGGGCAGTGAAGCGGGGCCATCAGCAAAATGGTGAATCTGGGCGATGAAAATAGCTGGGCCCACACTGTCCTTCTGAGATTGCCAGTTTTCTGCTACATGGCCAATGTATCCATGTTGCTTCAGAGTTTGATTTACATCCTGTTTGAGAACCTGCATTATAGCTTGGGGCTCCTTGATGTCTTCCTCAGCTGTAGTTAATCTGTTGCTCATAATTTTTCTTGATTTATGTTTTAATTTAAACACCATGGTTACAAGTTTGTTCATACTAGGATTCCCCACAAATAAAGTTGTTCATGATTAAGTTACAGTCACACAATGTACAACAATCTTCACCAACCTTCAATAGTTTCCCTCTCATCCTCCCTGATGTCCATGTCTCACCTACCCTCCCTCACCTTCTGGGGCAGGCATTTTACTTTTCTCTCTGTCTCTTTTCTGACACTTGAGTTTTTTAATATCACCTACAAAACCTTTCATTTGTCATTTCTGCTTATAATTTTCTTATTTGGCACTCTTAATAGTTCATACTTTGTGAATTAGCTGTTGCCTTCATTTCTTTGAGCTCATTAGACATCCTTATCATGTTGTCAGTAAAGTCATTGAAGTTTTACTGAACTGTTTGGTGCTGGTTGAACATTTTGTTCAACACTGAACATTCTGTAGTTTTGCTCATTGATCTTGGTTGGCTTCTCTGTCTTCAACAGTGATTTGCTGAGCTCCAGTGCTGAGGTTAATCTTTGTAGTTTGCTTCCCAGGAGTCTCTGAAGAATTAAGATGGGAATTACTCTTCTTCTTCCCTGCCTGTACTCATTCAGTGATGAGAAGTATAATTAAGCAATGCCAAATTTGTTGATGTGTAGGATTAATTGAACAAGCAATAGTTCAGAATATATAGATCTAAACCTGTTGAAATGGTGGTGGAAGTCTGGCATGGAGGCTGCCAGAGCCTAATCCCCTAAATAATATCTCTTTCTTGCCTTAGTGCTTTGGCAATGATTTCTAATACTTAACACTATGTCGAAAATAAGGTGAAAAGTGAACATCCTTGTCTTATGCCTCACATTAGAGGAAAAACTCGGTGTTTCATCAAGTATAATGTTAGTTGTGGATTGTGAATAAGGGCTTTTCACTATATTGAGGAAAGTTTCTTCTGTCTCAATTTTGTTGAATTGTAAAATGAATGGGTGTTAGATTCTGTCAAATGCTTTCTCTGAGATGATCATAAGATCTTTTACTTTTTCTTGTATTGTTAAGTTGTATTGCACTGACTTGCATTTATTAAAATATAATTATATGGTTTTAATCTTTTCTTTGCATATAGATTATATTGATTTGTGTATATGTAAAGGCAACCTAGCATACCTGAAATAAATACTAGGGGATCCAGATTGGAAAAGGAGTCAAAGTAGCACTATTTGCAGCTGACACTCTATTCTTAGAAAGTACTAAAGACTTCACCAAAAAATAGCTACTGGAAACAGCCTAGCCTAAAGTAGACTATCGAATCAATGTGTGGAAATCAGTAGCATTTCTATATGCAAACAATAAAGCAGAGAACCTTGTAATCCCATTCACACTTTTAATCCCTAAAATCAACTATCTGGGAATCAACTGAACAAAGGAGATAAAAGACATACAGAGAAACAAAACTCAGGGCCAGAGAAATAGTACAGAAGATAGGGCACATGCCTTGCATGTGCCAACCCTAGCACCCCATATGATACTGAGTCTGCCAGAAGTGATCCAAGTATAGAGCCAGGAATAAGCCCTGAGCACTGAGAGTGTGGCGTCAAAACAAAAAATTAAAAAAAAAACACCTATATTTAGTATGTAACAGACTTGAATATCAATAGTAATTAAAATTACAATAGTTTGGTAATGCAAAAACTTTTTATTTTAAATAGTGCTTTTATTACTGATGTTTTTATAGCTTCTTTTAGTAAAATGCTGCCCAGTTCATATGTGTTTTTTTTCCTTTTTTAGAACATTACAAATGAAGAACACAGAAAAATCGAAGATCTAAAATCAGAAAACAGGAAGCTACAAAAACAAAAAGGAGAATTAATGATAGGATTTAAAAAACAATTAAAATTAATTGATGTTTTAAAGAAACAGAAGGTGAGTATCTATCTAAAAATACCAAATTAAAGTTGGTTATAAATATTTGGACCTCCACTAAAATATTTATGATTTCTATTTATTTAATAAGTATAAACTTTATATAATGTGTGAACCAAACAAATGGATATTTTATTAGCTATATGAAAAGTACTCAGTAACTAAAGAAAGTATTAAATGTAAGACTATTATTTTAAAATATTAAATTTGAATTACATCTTAAAAGTAAAAAATACTTCCAAACGTTTTGTGTTCCAAACTAATTTACCAGTTAAATACCTGACAGTGAGAAGATATTAATTCATGATTTTGCCACTTTACCATTTATAAAGGTTATAAACTATGTATTGGTGTCTCCAATAGTTGGTTAGTTTCTTACTGTACTGAACAGATAAGCTTTTACTTGTTGATGTGTATTGAAATTAGAGTATACTTCCTTACAATTTTGTGTGTGTTTTTTTTAAAACACAGATGCATATTGAAGCTGCTAAGATGTTATCTTTCACTGAAGAAGAATTTATGAAGGCACTCGATTGGGAAAAATCATAAATTGTATAGTTTAGTTCTTATAATTATGACAGCTCGTTACAGATATACATTTTAAAAGTTTTAATGGTAGTATTACTTTTTTCTTTGTAAATTTTAAAGATATTTGACAGTTAATTGAGATTAGAGGAATAACATGATAATATTATTAGGAATGACATTATTAGGAAAAACAAAAAGGATTTTACTTTTGATACTGCTCTTTTCTATATGTCCACACAGAATATTTAGTAATAGTTAATGATAGTTTATCTGAGAGGAAATTTTCATTTCTGTTGATAAGTTTTATATGCATTAGATAATAAAGTGCTTTGAATTCCTTTCTTTTCTCTCCTCCATTATTTGTAGAAAGAGATTGTTTAAGGTAAAAAAATACTCTTTTTACACACTAATGGCCAATAGACATATGAAAAAGTGCTCATCATAATTCATGGGTAAAGAAATGCAAATTAAAACAATGTGATCACCTCATGCCTTGAGAATGGCTTATTAATCAAAAAGTCAAATAGGAGGCCAGAGAAATAGCATAGCGGTAAGGCAGGCCCAAAACAAACCAAGGCAGACCCAAGACAGACAGATTCAATTCCTGACATCTCATATTGTTGCCCGAGCTTGTCAGGAGCAATTTCTGAACAAAGAGCCAGGAATAACCCTTGAGCATAGCTGGGTATGGCCCCCAAACCTATCAATAAATAAACTGCTTTTTAAAAAAAAAAAAAAAAAAGTCTGGAAATAGTGTTGGTGGGGCTGTGGTGAGAAAGGAGTCCTAATCCATGTTGGTGGGAATGTCAATCTGGTCAGCCATATGGAAAGCAGTATAGAGAGCTATCCAAAAAGTAGGAAAATAATTGCCATATGATCCAGTCATACTACTTCTTGACTTCTATACTCAAAAACCCAAAAACATTAATTCAAAAGAAAAAGTGCATACTTATGTTAATTACTTCTCTTAGCCAAGATATGGAAGCAATCAAAAAGCCAAACTATGGAAAAATAGTTAAAGAAGTTGTAATATACATATACAGTGGAATTCTATGCAGCTCTAAGAACAAAATCATGCAATTTTATGCAACATAAAATGTTACGTGCAACATGGATGTAACTAGAAGATTATTATGCTAAGTGAAGTCAGTCTCAGAAGGTAAGGGTTAGATACAGGATAATCTCCTCCTCTGCGGGACTTAAAGATACACAGCAAGGACAAGTAATAAAGGACCAAAGGCTATATGTTGGGGGAACTGACAGAACTGGGTTGGAATTATGCCCACAAGAAACCATTATTAGTAGTATTGTAAGCCAAAAAAAAAAATCAAAACAAAATCAAAACAAAATGCAAAACAGACAATCCAAAATCAATGTAATCAATTGAATTGGGATTGGTATTAAGAGAGAGGGAAAACAACTATGAGGTACCACCTCACACCACAGAGATTGGCACACATCACAAAGAATGAGAATAAACAGTGTTGGCGGGGATGTGGAGAGAAAAGAACTCTGATCCACTGCTGGTGGGAATGCCGTCTATGGAAAGCAATATGGAGATTCCTCTAAAAACTGGAAATCGAGCTCCCATACGATCCAGATATATCACTCCTAGGAATTAGGAACACAAAAATATGATAAAAAAAATCCCTTCCTTACACCTATATTCATTGCAAAACTACCATAGCAAGACTCTGGAAACAACCAAGATGCTCTTCAACAGACAAATGGCTAAAGAAACTTTGGTACATATACACAATGGAATATTATGCAGCTGTCAGGAGAGATGAAGTCATGAAATTTTCCTATACATGGATGTACATGTGATCTATTATGCTGAGTGAAATAAGTCAGAGAGGGAGAAAAACGCAGAATGGTCTCATCTATGGGCTTTAAGAAAAAATGAAAGACATTCTTGCAATAATAATTTTCAGACACAAAAGAGAAAAGAGCTGGAAGTTACAGCTCACCTCATGAAGCTCACCACAAAGTGATGAGTTTAGTTAGAGAAATAACTACATTTTGAACTATTCTAATAAGGAGAATGTATGAGGGAAATAGAAAGCCTGTTTAGAGTACAGGCGGGGGTTGGGTGGGGAGGAGGGAGATTTGGGACATTGGTGATGGGAATGTTGCACTGGTGATGGGTGGTGCTCTTTACATGACTGAAACCCAAACACAATCATGTATATAATCATGGTATTTAAATAAAACATATATAAAAAATTAAAAAGAGAGAGGGGTACTGGGGACCTTGGAAAGGGAGGCAGGTACACTGGTGATGGGTATTGTTGAGATTATGTACATGAGAAACCATTATTAATAGTATTGCAGACCACAGAATCTCAATCAACAATTTTTTTAAATACTCTATGAGGAATGAAGAACTCTGAACTATAAGAGAAAATGGAAAGATTAGGTTTGGCTTAAAACATTTATTTTTGTCATGGTTGGGTTATGAGCTCAGGTTGAAATCAGGGTATAGAGATTGTTTAGCTTGTTATTTTTAACCCCATATGCACCAGGAGTATCAATGTGGCATTGTACCTTTTTGCATAGGTATACTAAAATAGGGAAATTTTACATATAGAAAGAAGTTCTTATCTAACAGGTATAGAAACTCATAATTTATATAATGCAGGGCTGCCTTTCACCCTGGACATTTGTCACGGAGACCTGACTTAGGCCTCAGTGAATCGGACATTGACCGTCCAACACCAAACCTCAGATCCCAACATTGGTACTGGCACAGTTTATGGTACCAGCAACAGGAATCAAACTCCACTGGAGGAGGCCCGAATGCTGCCCAGGTAGGTCAATAAGACACCTTGACAATAAGAAAACAACTTGATCTATGCCGGAGATTCTACAGGCAGGTAGAATCTACCTCACCACCCAATGGTGAAATAAAAATCAGAAAACACTCCATCCTGGAATCTGTGCAAGATCTCTAAGTACACAAGACTGAAAAAAACAACCACAACTAAGCAGAACTTTCTCTGGGATCATAGAGACATTGGGGTTGGACAACCAACATGTCTGAAACCTGTAGTTGGTTTTTTGATAGTATGCTTCATGGGTGGAGACACCCTGTATTTCTTAGGCCAATGGAATTCCTTTCTAATTTCCCCAACGTTTGCTGTGCCTATGCAAAGAAAAAAAAACCCATGCCTGCCCCTCTCCCCACTTTCTTCTTCTTCTTTTAATTTTACTTATAAACTAGATAGGGGCTCCCACCTTTTTCATAGAACCATAGAACTTAAAAAAATTTTTTATTTATAGATTATTATAATATGGTATGAACATCAGATTCTCTCAATATTAACTTGCTTAATTAACATGTTATATTTATCAGAAAACAGCATTTACAAATTATGAAAGAGCTATTCTAAAAATATTGAAATAAAAAGTCCAAAGAGATGTATCCTACTAGCAGTGTATAAAACAAAAGTTACACTGACATCTAGTGGTACGAATTCAGATATTCCCAAACCTTGATATCATTTCTCTTCGGCAATTTCACTCCTTTTTTGATATGCTTTTCTAAACTCTTCACCAAGAATATTGATCTCATCCTCTTTTTTAAATACTCCCTAGAAGAAAAATATTTTGAATGTCAGTATATTTCTCTAAATGGTTTTAAACTGATAAACATATGGACATGTAATTTTTGATGAAACCTATTTCAGAGATGCAGGAATGACTTTTTAAATGACTTGATATAGACATAAAGAGACATAAGTCTCTCTAATATAGTTGGGATATAGGTTTTATTATTGCTAGTAAAGCGAGAATTTACTGCTTGAATTGGGTGAATGAGAAGAAATTTCTATACTGTACTGTATCTTTGTCTTAAAACCCTACTATTTTTGAAGTCAAGACACTGAGCTTTGCCAAATTACTCCTGGCTCCTGCTTCAGTTGTACACCCAGCCTGCAAACATTCGCTCTTGTGGGAAAGAATACAAGTTTGGAGTTATGTAAAATCCTTTGAAATTCTTTATTCCTTTTACTCTACCCTTATTGTATATACTAAAAAGACTTTTTAAATTTATCTTGTAATATAAAGGATCTAAAAGAATAATTTAAATCATTTGGAGTTGTTGGAAATCATTTTGGGGTATCAAGTTTTTTAGCCTTTCCTGTAGCTCCACAGTTATTCCCTGCAAAAATAACTAACTATACCAAGAGAAAAAAATGTAGGTCATTTGGAATCATTGGAACTCATTTTGCATATCAAGCTTTTTAGCTTTTTCCTTGGCTCTACAATTATTTCACTACAAAAATAAACCAGGACTCGCCCAGATTTTACAGATATATTTGGCTGGAGGTAGGGGCAACTGCACTCAACTATGATCAGGGCTTCTTACTGGCTCTGAGATTAGGGAGTCACATTCCTGGCAATCATGTGATCCCTAAACTCAGGAGCCATGTGGCATACAGAGAATTAAGCCTGAGTTGGCTGTGTATAAGGCAAAAAAAAAAATCCCTACCTGCTGCATTATCACTCTAGCCCAGATTTTATAGATATTTTATGAAATTTCTTTCAATTAAGGTCAACAATACATTCATCCTGTCTAATCATGTAGATTGTAAGATACTGTGGTCTGGCAAATTTTACTTTCAAATTCTTCCTTCCTTAGTTCTGGGCTATACACCAAATATGTACTTTATTTAATACTATAGTTGATGAATGGATAGCTACATGAGTCCAAGATACCTAAATCTAAACTCATATAGTCACACTGTATTCTTAGATAGACACAAACGTATCATGCATACACACAACTGGTGATAGGCTTCAACAAGTATTTTTGAAACATTTCCTAGTATATAGTTACACTGCCACCTCTCCTTATTAAGCCAGATAGCTTTGACTTAGTGTTTTCCAAATTGGTAACTTTTCCATACAAAATATTACAATTGCTTTAGGGTACTTTTAGTTTTTATCTCCTATACTGGAAGGGAGGAGGAGAAAATCTCTAAACGTTAAATTAAAAAATCTCTAGCTTAACTCTAGGACTGTGCTAAAATGAATTCTTTCATTTTGAAATGAGTGACCAAAATCTCACAGCTACTCTATAATAGCAAGAAGCTGTGTAATCCGAGGATCCTCACAGGGTTTCTTCCACTGGTAGAAGTCATGAAGATTAAAATCTCACTTACTTTAGGTAGATAGCCAATTAATTTTGTAGCATGTTCTTTCAGAAGTTTTAGTCTTTCCTCTTCAATTATTTCATTGATACATCCTTGTCTTCTTTGCTGCAACTGCCATTCTTCTATTTCATGTTGCTGCAATATTTAAAATTGTATATTACAATTTTTAGGTGTTTTTTTTTTGTGTGTGTGTGTGGTTTTTGGGTCACACCCGGCAGTGCTCAGGAGTTACTCCTGGCTCCATGCTCAGAAATTGCTCCTGGCAGGCACGGGGGACCATATGGGGCACCAGGATTCGAATCGATGACCTTTTGCATGAAAGGCAAACGCCTTACCTCCATGCTATCTCCCGGGACCCATGAATTCAATTTTTAAAAGTAACTCAAATAATCTGAGTTTCTGAAAGTTTTCTTTTTTCTTTTTTAAGTAAAAACAGGCTTTATTTGAAGATACTGAGGAAAAGGGAGTGAGAGGATGTGAAAGGGAAAATACAACACTCTCAAGAAAAAACAAGGGCTTCTCCAAAGGTGGAGAGATGCTGGTTCACAACCCAGCATGAAAGTATGAAAATCCACAGCTCAAGAGGGGAGATGCCAGTGACATATGGATGGGCACATGTGCCTGGAAGTTTTTCTATAGGTCACTTTTTTAAAAAATACTTTTAAAATGTTAGAATTTTTCACTATTTAAAAAAATCCAGTATTAGTCTTTAAAAGCCTTCTAAAATACAATGAAAAAATTTTAAATAAAATCATATTGTTATAAAATGCATTCATCTTTTAAGTCATTAAAGAAACTATTCTTGCAGCAATTTCAGCAAGACACTAAATTGTATTTATTTTCACTCATCAAGGACCCCAGGTTTGGGTAAAGAATATTAGAATCACTTTGTACCCTGTGCCAATAATTACAGGACCCCTCCTCACTTGTCCTGAGTGCTTCCTAAGCCACCGAGTCATCTTCTGGGCCTTACTCCCCAGGGCTCCCTCTCAAGGCAGTGCTCTCAGGATCCCTTCAATGACTTCTAGGGAACAGTGAGATTTGAACACAAAACTTCGTGCTTACCTTAAGTCATTGAGCTATTTTAGACCTTGTAAGACACTACAGTTTAGAGAAAACTTGATACTAACTTCAGAATATGTGTATATTTTAATGATATTTATATATATCTTACAGTTACTATTTTAATTTTCATAAATAATAGTTATGATTGGGATTTCAAGGAAACAAGTACATATTTTAAAGTTATAACTAAGGAAAAGAATGCTCAAAGAAGTTATTTTTGTTTTTTGTTTTTTGTTTTTTTGGGTCACACCCGGCAGTGCTCAGGGGCCACTCCTGGCTCCATGCATGCTCAGAAATTGCTCCTGGCAGGCACGGGGGACCATATGGGGCACCGGGATTCGAACCGATGACCTTTTGCATTAAAGGCAAACGCC
>PVKC010006312.1:0-31421 GCA_004027635.1 Crocidura indochinensis | reverse complement strand
GGGGGGGGGGTCTAACCGTGATCTGTCCTAGGCTAGATCAGGTCCCTCTTCTATTTCTTAAATCATTTATTTTCTTTACTGAACACTGTCTTCTGAAAAGTTTTCCAGAGAGATAAACAGTGAAGGTAAACAATGACCACCTTAGGTCTGGATTTTGCTTTTTTGGCAAAAACAATTTCTCTGTTTCCTTTCATATATGTCATCTTTCATATGTCATCTCCAAGTGAAATAATATCCATATTAAAATAAAGACATTATTATAGTTTAATAGAATTATAGTAAACGAAAATATAATATAAAATAGCATTTAAATACATATAGATGAATAATTTTCATGTTTAAAGAGTTATTTTGATTATTTGATGGTATTTAAGTGGTGAGTTAAAGAACTTAATTATTTCACATTTTTTAACATAAGAATTCCTTAAAGTAAATTATTTTAAAAAATTTTGTTTGTTTTTGGGCCACATTCAGTGACACTCAGGGGTTAATCCTGACTATACTCTCAGAAATCACTCCTGGCTTGAAGGACCATATGGAATGCTTGGGAATCAAACCACAATCAGTCTTAGGTTAGATCAGGCAATGCTTTCCTTTTGAATGCATTCATTATTTGTTGATCTATATGGTCTCTATTGTTAGCACGTCAGCATTGCACACTTTCAAAATTTTATATTTCTAGGATGGTTCAATATATGCAAATCAATCATATGCCACATCAGTAAAAAGGATAGAAAGTACATGCTGAAAGCAATCCCAGCAGATAAAGAATTCGACAAAATTCAATATCCATTTATGATGAAAACTCTCAGCAAAATAGATGTGAATGGAACTTTCCTCAAGATAGTAACAACTATCTCATATAAAGCCCACAACCAACCTTATTCTTTTTTTATATCTTTATTTAAACACCTTGATTACAAACATTATTGTAGTTGGGTTTCAGACATATAAAGAACATCCACCTTTACCAGTGCAACATTAGAGCAAAAAACTGAAAGTATTTCAACTATGGTCAGACATTAGGCAAGAACGCCCACTGTCTCTGCTCTTATTCAACATAGTATTAAAAGTCTTAGAAATAGCAATCAGACAACAGACAGAAATCAAAGGAATTCACATTTGAAAAGAGGAAGTCAAACTATCTCTATTTGCAGATGATATGATCATCTACCTCAAAGATCCCAAGGAATTCACAAAAAACTTCTGAAAACAATAAATCAATACTGCAAGATGGCTTGCTACAAAGTCAATACACAACTGCATTCTTTTATACAAATAATGACTCAGAGGATAAAGAGAGCAAAAGAACCAAGATGCCCTTCAACAGATGAATGTCTAAAAAAACTGTGGTACATATACACAATGGAATATTATGCAGCTGTCAGGAGAGATGAAGTCATGAAATTTTCCTATACATGGGTGTACATGGAATCTATTATGCTGAGTGAAATAAGTCAGAGAGAGAGAAAAATGCAGAATGGTCTCACTCATCTATGGGTTTTAAGAAAAATGAAAGACATTCTTGCAATAATAATTTTCAAACACAAAAGAAAAAAGAGCTGGAAGTTCCAGCTCACCTCATGAAACTCACCACAAAGAGTGACGAGTTCAGTTAGAGAAATAACTACATTTTGAACTGTCCTAATAATGAGAATGTATGAGGGAAATGGAGAGCCAGTCTAGAGTACAGGCAGGGTTGGGTGGGGAGGAGGGAGATTTGGGACAATGGTGATGGGAACATTGCACTGGTGATGGATGGTGTTCTTTACATGACTGAAACCCAAACACAATCAGGTATGTAATCAAGGTGTCTAAATAAAATATTAAAAGAAAAGAAAATTAGGAAAAAAAAGATATTTTGCAAAAAAAAGTTTATCTCATTTAAATAGTGCCTGAAACTATCAAGTACTTAGGAATCAACCCTAAAAAGAGAGGTGATAGACCTATACCATAAAAATTTCAAAAATCTTTAGAAAGAATTTAAGAAGTCCTAAGGAAATGGAAGAACATTCCATGCACATGGATTGGAAAAAATCAATATCATAAAAATGATCATTTACCCTAAACTATTATATATATTCAAGGTAGTCTCTTCAAATTCAGAAAAAATTCTTCAAAAACTTAGAAAATTCAACTATAAACATTTTGTGGAACCATAAAAGACTTAGGATGATATAATCTATATTGAAAAACAAGGAAATGTGAGGCATCTCTTTACCTAACTTGAAGCTCCACTAAAAATCATAGTGATCAAAACAGTATAGTTTGGGAACAAATACAAACTATCAGATCCGAATGGGTAAGAATAGAACATTCAGTGACAAATCCTAAAAGTATATGGCCAAATAATCTTTCACAAAGGACCAAAAATTTGAAATGGAATAAAGACAGTCTCTTCAACAAATGGTATTAGAACAACTGGATATCCATGTGTAAGAAATTAAATATTGACCCATATATCACACCTTACACAAAAGTAAATTCAAAGTGGATTAAAGACAATGAAATTAGCCCAAATACATAAAGTTAATTGAGGAAAATATAGGCAGAACACTCCAAGACTTAAACCTCAAAGAAGTCTTTGATGATAAGATGCCAATGGCAATAGTTTATTTACAAAGGTTAATTCCACAAACCTAAAACTCCATGTAAGGGCTGGATATATACCATTGTAGGACATTTGCCTTAAATGTGGCAGACCAGGGATGGATCTGGGTTACATTCCCTGATCCCATCTTATCCCTCAAGCCTGCCATGATTGATTTCTGAGCACAGAGCCAGTAATAACACCTAAGTTTCACCAGGTGTGGC
This sequence comes from Crocidura indochinensis, assembly GCA_004027635.1. NCBI lineage: Eukaryota > Metazoa > Chordata > Mammalia > Eulipotyphla > Soricidae > Crocidura > Crocidura indochinensis. Next base: position 28,607 of record PVKC010006312.1, on the reverse strand, counting down.
CCAAAAACCAAAATAAAAATGTTTTCTCTTTTAAATATAGAGAGAAAATGAACAGACACTTCTCTAAGGAAGACCAACAGATAGCCAAGAAATACATAAAACTATGCTCAACATCACTGGTCATCAGGAAAATCCAAATCAAGACAGAAATGAGATCTCTACTTATACCTGTGAGGACAGCACATGTCAGAAATACTGGGAACAAATCTCTGTTGTGGGTGGATATGGTGAGAAATAAAACCTTATCCAGTACTGTGAAAATGCAGCTTGGTCCAACCCTGATGAAAAACAGTACAGAGGTTTCTCAGTAAAATGAAATTTGAGCTGTGACTTGAGCCAGGAAATTTCTCTTTTTGGTATCTATATAAGGACAGAATAACATTTATCCAAAAGTATGTATGCATAGCGCTATCCAAAATCTTGTAAATAACCTAGACATTCAACAATGAAGGTATGGTACATATAAACAATGGAACACTAATAGCTGTAAGGAATAATGTAATCACGCAATTTGCAACAACGTGGATGGAACTGGAAAATATTATGTTAAATGAAGCAAGTCAGAAGAAGAATGATACAGAATGATATTACTTATATGTGCTATTCAGAATAACTGCATAAAGAAACACAATGGTATAAATGATAGTAGTCTTGAAACCATTGGCTGCAGAGTATAGCAAGGAGAAGGAAAGAAACTGAGTTGAAGAGGAGGAGAAACACAAATATGAAAGGATGAGAGCCAGGTGCTAAGAAGTCTCATGTGCACTGGTAGTGTTAAAAAAGACAGAACACGGGCTGGGATGGTGATGCAAGCAGTAGGGCATTTGACTTGCATGTGCTAACCCTAGACAGACCATAGTTCAATTCTCCAGCATCCCTTATGGTCCCCCAACCTAGGAGCAATTTTTGAGCACATAGCCAGGTGTAGCCCCTGAGCTTCACTGGGTGTGACCCAAAATGCAAGAAAGCAAAAAACAAAAACAAAAAAAGTACAGAACTAAATATCCAAGCCAATGGAAACAACAATGGGGACTCAATTTAACAATCTAAATTTAAAATGGACCTATTATACTGGCAGACTGGAGCAGAAAAAGAGGTAACTGGTATGCACTTGGGGGAACATCGATGGACAGAAGTGGACATTGTTGGTGAGCTTGGACCTGATTCATTGCATGTCTGAAACCCAACTATGAAGGACTTGGTAAATCACAATGGTTTCAACAAAATTAGAATTGAAGAAAATTTTACCATAATGAAAAATGATTTAGCTTTAAGCAATAATATAGCACTTAAGTTTTAGGCCTGAAGTCAGAGTGATTTTTATATAACATAAAAAAAGAAAGCCTGAAACAATAGTTAACTGAATTTAAGAAGTTAAAGACTAGGCATGAGAATGTTTCACAATTAATAAATCATCCATTTCTCTTGTAGTTATTATTTGATCACTGATTAATTGTTATAATTGCATTAAATTAGTAAAATAATGTGCTATCAACTAAAATTTAATCTCTATTAATTATTTTCTGTTATCTATTTTCAGTTAGCTTTGGCAAGCTCTCACATTCACAGAGTGCATTATAGACATTGTGTACATTGTGTATCTTGATTTGGTGACAATCCTTTAAGGCTACCTACAAAATGTAATGAGAAATATCCTTGATGTAAAGAAGGCCAATGAAGAGGGAAAACTGCAGTTCAGAATAAAATCGATTTTGTAATTCAATTACTAATGTAGTTTGAGTGCAAGATAATTAAATATTCTACTTTCAATTTCAAATTAGTTTTGCTATTTATAATTATTCATTTTTTCTTTTAAATGGAACCAATTTTTTCTTTTTAAATTTTTAATTAGTTTCAGTCAAACAATGTTTCCTTCCCACTCCTCTTGCCCAGCCTACCACTAAGACTACATATTTTTTTGTCTTCTCCTCCTCTCCTTTTTTCCTTTTAGTCACTATGGTTTGCATTATTGTTACTGATGAAATATGATGCATATTACTTTATCACCTTTCACCTCAGAGTTCTTGTGTAGGGTGATCATTTCCAACTATCATTATCATAAAGGTTCTTTCTCAGTCCTAATTACATTATCACAACACTTCTCCAACTCAGAGTGCATTTGTGGCAAGCTTCCTATCATGCACCAGTCCTCTAGACCTTGTTCTATTGTCTTTGGATGATATTCTCATACTTTATATGTACATATATATAAAATATATATATATTGAAATTGTGCATTCTATCTATCCTTTCCCTTTAGCTCATTTCATGACATTTTTCATGTATATACATGTATAAGAAAATTTCATGACTTCATTTTTCCTAATAACTGCATAATATTTCATGTTGTAATAATACCAGAGTTTCCTTATTAATTCATTTGTTTTTTTGACACATGAGTTGTTTCCTGATTCTGGCTGATATAGCAAATATTGCTAATATTCATTTTTTAAAAAACATCCAGGTGTTTTAAGGAATAGTCATAGTTTTTCCAGAAAGCTAGTTTTTTTCCAGAAATAGTCATAGTTTTTCCCAGAAAGTTGAAATTCCTATTAGCAATGAATGAGAGTACCTCTATTCCCATATCTGTGCCAGCATAGTCATTTATTTGTAAATTTGATATGTTCATTAAGTGGTAAAAATTTTAAAACTTTAAACAACAATAAAAATGTCAGAATATCATATTTAAATATACTTTTAAATTCAATAGTTTATTATATCATGGTTTTAATGTTTGCAAATATGAATTCACAGCTATAATTAGACAAATTTCATATAGTTAAGCAAAACTGAGATATCTCAAGATTAATTTATTTATAGATGATAATCTTGGTTATTTTGATGTTATTATTGCATCATAGTTTGTTATAGCTACGTATTCCTAACAAAAATAATTTCTCTAATACATGTGCATACATTGCCACAAACATACATGGATGGCCTGAATTTTGTCTCCCTTTGACTGGACTGAACTTGGTCATCTGACTTGCTTCATTCAGTGGTACACTGGCAGTTTGGAATGATCTGAAAAACATTTGGATAGTTTAATATTTCTTGCACTTTTACTGTTCACATGCCAACATGCCTGGAGTAGTCTATAGGCAAATGGAAACCATTCACCTCTACTGAGATATTCAACCAAGCCTAGTCAATCCTAGATGTGTGAAAAGTAATGCATTATTATTTTTTGCAATAATAAATTTTAATTAGTTTATTTGTAGTGACATTTAATTGATTTATGAAAGTGTAATTGTTTTAATTATTTTATGGTTTTTTTGGACCACATTAGACTGTGCTCAGGGGTTAGTCCTGGCTCTTAACTCAGAAATCACTCCTGGCAGGCTAAGGAGACCATATGAAATGCCTAGGATCGAACCTAGGATCATACCGGATCAGCTGTATGCAAGGCAATGCCCTACAGCTGTTCTATCATTCTGGCCCCAATTGTTTTAATTAATTTTTTTGCCACACTCTGTGACACTCAGTGTTTACTCCTGGCTCTGTGCTCAGAAATCGCTCTTGGCTTGGGGGACCAGATGAGTCGCCAGGGGATCGAACCAAGGTCCGCGTCCTAGGTCAGCCATGTGCAAGGCAAACACCCTACCACTGTGTCACCGTTCCAGCCCCGAATGTTTGAGTTTTTATAGGTGCAGTGTTACTATGCCATGGTATAAATATTTCTATAACATGTTCACTGTATTTCTTTAATCATTTCATCCCAAAACCACCTCTCAGGAAATTCAAATCTGTGGTCAGTGTCCTAGGATTTGTTTTCATTAAATATATTTCACTCATTACATCTATTTTCTATATACATACATAAATGGACCAATGTAATATCTAGTATTTTTTTCTCCCTTGTGTGTGTGAGAGAGATATATAGATAGATGAATAGATAGAGAGATAGAGAGAGGAAGAGTGAGATGTCTACAATTCAACACAGAGCCTGACACAAAGCAAAGCAAGTAGTACTCTACTGCTGAACTAAATCCCTTGCCATTTCTGACTTATTTTGCTTAACATTATACATTCCAATTCTATCTATATTGTAGCAATAGGAAAATTTTTATTTTTCTGATAATTGAATAGCATTCCATTGTGTGGTGCATGTGTGTGTTTAAGTGTGAATTTATAATCCTCTTTATCTATTCCTTACTTTTTAGAAATTGAGTTGTTTTCAAACTTGGCTATTATAAATCATGCTGTATTGAACATAGGTGTGCATGCACTTTTTCAAATTAATGTTTCTGTGTTCTTCTTGTTCCAGAAGAATTTCTGGATCATATTAAATTCAATCAAACTCTCTGTTATAGACTATCAAAGCCAAACCATTTACACTTATTCTTTTTTTGTTTGTTTGTTTGTTTCTTGGGTCACACCTGGAAGCACGTAGGTATTATTTCTGGCTCTGCGCTCAGAAATCGCTCCTAGTCAGCTTAGGGGACCATGTGGGATTCTGGGAATAGAACCGAGATCTGTCCTGGTTTGGTTTTGTGCAAGGCAAACTCCCTGTTGGTGAGCTATAGCTCAGGCCTCTTATACTCATACTTATAGTAAATAAGTCTGTCCTTTTATTCACATCTCTACTGTGAATGAAACCTCAGGCTCCAAAACCAAGACCTGGAGAGACACCAGTCTGGAAGCAAACATCGATGCAGGAAATAATCCACACAGTAATTTTCCACTTAGGTTTTCACATTAAACTTGCCTCACCCCAGCTTAGAATATGGTACAAAGACTGTTCTAGGAAAATGTTCTCTGTAAACTTTCTATAAAGATTATTATGCATTATCATCCAGGCGTGCCTGGCCTCCTCACTCAGGTATAACACATAACACTCCTAGCACTATTTTTGCTATTCTGAATCACACTATGTTTTATTGCAGTAAATATATCTACAGAGATTTAGTACAGTATATGTTACAAATTGATACATGTATTATAGTTGAGATAAAGTAATAAGTATGCATATCTGCATACTTATTAAATTATAATTATAAATATGCATATTTATTTTCAAGTGATGCCCAAATGGTAACACCTTCAATTTTGTATCACAGACCTGAGTCTTATTTCAAAATTCTTAGTCAAAAAAAAAAAAAAACCTAAAGATCATCTAATGCTTAAAATTGAAGAAATCTTTTCCTAAGAAATTTTTTTCATTTGTAAAGTCAGTTTGTCTCTGGAAAGTCTTTAGAGAATCCCTTTAGGATTCTCTATGCCTTACTGTCATCTATATTTCAGCATTATACTCAGGTCATATGGCTTGATTTGGTTTTAAATGAACTATTACCTCTATTTTCATATCCTTTACACTAGGAAGACATAGTAAGGGTATTTAAATAATTGTTCACAAGGTTATAAGAAAAATAAACCTATGAAAACTATAAAATCTAAAAGTCAAGTACCAAATACATGGAGAGGCTCACAATCTAAATCAAAGTGAAATTTATGAATTTGCATTTTGTTTTGTTTTTAAGTGTAGAGTGAGGAGAAAAACGTGAGCAAGAATAGGAATTCCTCTCCTTCAGTCAGTTCAAAAGCACCCTTTCTGCTACAGCAGTGTTTTTTCTTCAAGGATTAACACTCAAAATATTAACCTTCTTGAAAGGAAACTCACTGCAGAATGACTACACGATCTTCACCAAGGTTCCCAGATAGAGATTGTAATTTCAAAAAAGGCTCAGAAATCAATTCCTGAGCTCAAATTCTTCTGTGCCAAGGACCATTATTGTGATTTGGGTTAAGTTACTAAATCATTCTGTGTCTCTAGATCCTCTTTTATAAAACGGAGATCATAGTAATAATTGTACTTGCTTGATGGGGTGCATGTAAGGGTGAAATGAAGTAATGGATGTCCAATACTTGAAATTACTTGGAACAGAGCTAAACCTCATAACATAAATTAACTAAGGAATACTGGGCACATTCAGATACAAATAATTATTATGCAAATTATCATTATGAAATATCTTGAGAACTTTTTAAGCTTATAAGAAAAGTAAAGCCAGAGGGTTATTGAAGTTCAATCAACAGATGAAGCCATCTCTACAGTTAGAAAATGATCATTTAGGAATGCTGCCTTTCTCTACTTCAAAGTCTTCTGACCTTATCTGTGCTTAGAATTCAAAGCTACTGACCTAGCTTTTTTACTAAGGTCCTTCGAAGTGTGAGTTACTTTCTAATCACTAGAAAAGAATCATAATCTCAATAACTCATCTATTCATTTTATTCTTATATAATTTTATTATACTATATAGTATCTCTTACCAAAAACAGAATCTACGGTTGAAATAAAGTATCCTTTTAAACATTTCAAACATTAAACAAAGAACTTCTCATAATAGCCTACTGTTCTCACATACTCTTGAGAATTAAATGTCCTGAATTGCTTCTAAACTGGCACTGAGTTGTTCTGAATATAGAAAAGGAAGTGAAGTGGAAGTTTGCTAGTTAAAAGTGCCTGTCCCCTATAAAATCATGACTAAATTAACAAGCCATTTTTGTAGTTGTTTGTTCTTTAACATCGCAGCTTGAGAGAGGGTCATCTAATGTTTTCTGTCAAAAGTCGCGTATAAAATATTTATGCTTTTCATGCCATATAGTCACAAGTCTCAGCCATTCAGTTCTGCCAATAAAGTAGAAAACACAGATAATAATAAATGAATGAGTGTAGCCAAGTTGCAAAAGTTATTTAATAAAACAGGTGGTGAACTGGATTTGGCTATAGGGATCATAATTTGTAATTTATTGGTCCATCATAATGCTTCTCAAAGAGTCATCTAATCTCACAAAAGAAAACATGGCCAATATTCCAGGAGCATTGTAAACATATCTTAATGAGAATAGGATAAAAAGAAACCCCGGTACAATGCTGGAGGAAACATAAATTGATGCAAACAGTATGGAAAATATTTAGAGAAATAAGATAGTACCTTTTGGGATAAAAAGGATGGTAATTATGCTGAGTGGAATCATTAAGAAGTGATTAAAATTATCCAATAGTTTTTCCAATTAATATGAGTGACTAAAGCAAAGAAATTAACAAAAACAAACAAGCGAAAAATAAATAAAACAAACAAACAAAAAAACAAGGGTTTGGGAGATAGCATGGAGGTAAGGCGGTTGCCTTTCATGCAAAAGGTCATCAGTTCGAATCCCGGTGCCCCATATGGTTCCCCGTGCCTGCCAGGAGCAATTTCTGAGCATGGAGCCAGGAGTAACCCCTGAGCGCTGCCGCGTGTGACCCAAAAACCACACACACACACACACAAAAAAAAACAAAACAAAAAAAACCCTCTTAGACTGCACACTGTGGCAGCTACTAGAGAAACTAGGGAAAGTGGTTAAGAAGAAAGGACAAAGGATCCTTTTGGGAGTGAGATGACACTAGGACTTTATTGATGAAAATAGTGATGATGTCATATATAATACAGGTATAAAGTTAACCCCTGAAATCGCACAATTTTTAAAACAATGATAGTAAATGAGAAATTAAAACAAATACGTAAAATGAGAAATGAACTGAAATTGTCTTCTTAGTGTCTGTCTAGTTAAAAGAATAATACTTTAAGGCCAGAGAAGTGTTTTAGGTGTTTGCAAGTAGCTGATGTTGGTAATATCTCCAGAACTGCCTAATGTTTCCTCAAGCACCGCTGAGAGTTACCCCCAAAAAAGATAGGAGTAAGACTGGAATACTACCAGGTTTAGTCCAAGCTTCAACCACACATTAAAAATATAATAATTTTAAAATACAACTTATCATCTCATTCCATTTGCAATTATTATTTACAAGAATTTTACAAGATACATTTTCCAATTTAAAAATCAAATCCTTACGATTTGAATGTAGTGGGTAGGGTCCTTGCTTTGCTTTTAGCAGACCTTGATTGGATCTCTTGCATCCCATCTGTTTTCTCAAGTACACCAATAATGATCCTAAAAGTAAGCTATGCATATACTAGGAGTAAGCACTGAGTATCAGTAGCTGTGCTCAGAAAATAAAAACATCTCTGATCCAATAAGAAATTGCAATTTAGAAATCAATATATTGTCTTCATAAAGCATATTTTCAAACTTCAGTTTAAATAGAATTTAATTATAAATAGGCCACATCACTCAACGGTTTCAATTAAATTAATTAAACTGGAAATTTTAATTCTTAATAATACCTTTATGCAGTTTACAGATATGTCTAGAAATTATAAAACTTTTATATATAATCTATTTCTCTAAACATGTATATAAAATTACATTTTCTTTACCGAATATAGTAGTTCGTCTTTAAAAATTGATGAAAGTAATTAAAATTGTTTTATAAAATGGATTATTCTACAAGGACATATCCAATTTGGTTTATAGAGATTTCAATACATTTCAGTTGAAACTGATATAGAAACTCCTTTAGAAGAATCCTGGAATGAAAAAGGACTTGGCTTCAGCAGTTGTTTTCCTATTAATTTCAAATCAATTGAAGACATAATGCACTGAACATGTTGCTTTTCCCCTTCTCAAAACATTAGAAAAAATCTTTTCGTGGTAGAATTTAAACAACCAGAAGAAATGTCTAGCTCAAATTTAATGTAGATAGAAAATGAAAAATGCCTTTTGTCAGAAACAATTTTCACTTTCAGATTCCTATAAAAATTTCCCCATAGTCCATGCAAAAGTCTTATTTTATCCTCTGGTCTTTATAATGAACAACTTAAATTAAAGCCTCTTATTCAAAAAAGCATGTCAACTTCCATCTTCTTAGTTAACTTATTGAATGAGTTAATAAGTGTTTAGGGTCTGGAGAGTTAGCATTCTGAGGGTTTCCTTTTATATCAATAGAGTCCTTAGTCTATAACAACTGTGAGAAAGCTAATAATTCCATAAGCACTATAAAATTATATAACATTTTGGGGCCGGAGAGATAGCATGGAGTAAGACATTTGCCTTGCATGCATAAGGAGAGTGGTTTGAATCCTGGCATTCTATATGGTCCCCCGAAACTGTCAGGAGCGATATCTGAGCTCATAGTCAGGAGTAACCCCTGAGCACTGCCGGGTGTGACCCAGAAACAACAACAACAAAAAATTTATATAACATTTTAAAATATATTCCTTTGGGGAAAAATAATTATGTGTATGTAGATAGGAAAAGAATTCAATAAACTATTGCTTAACAAATGTTGCAAGATTCCATATTCATCAGATTTATAAATTGCCCACTTATAATAGCTATAAAAGACTTGTTGAAATAATATTAAAATACAATTTTAATTTGAGTCAATATTCCAATTATGATTTTTAACTGAGTTAAAATATAAGAAAACCAAAGAAAAATCCCCCTGAATTCTTCTAGTTGAACTACATACACATTTGATATGAAAACATGGTCAGATAATCTAGCCTTTTTCAAAGACAATTTGTTTCTTTAAACAAAATGAAGGAATAGTACTGTATTTTAAGGGAATTTTTCACTATATTAATTTTTCAAATGTCATTTTAGATTATTTTAAAATTTTGAAATATTTAATATATATAAGGGGCCAGAACTAGAGCAGGCATAGGATGGACACCAGTTTGAATCTTGACATACTATATGGTTCCTTGAGTGTCACTGTATGTAATGCAAAAAACAAAATAAATAAATTAATTTAATTAAATTAAATGTATTCTATAGACAATCAATAACATTTTTCAAAAATTATCTGATATATGATACAGAGGATTACCAGTATGTCTGAATATGACAAATAGTAGTTTGCAGGAGAAAACCCTGGAGGCATGGACAGTAATGAAAAATTTCTAGATTAATTCTACTCAATTTGATACAGGCATATTAATACTATATTGAGTAATTAAAATCTGCCTGTGCATAATACCTTATCACAACGTTTTGTGTAAATAATAATTATGAAATATTCTACATGTATCTCTACCCTTACAATGAGAATACACAAGAAGAAAATTCCAGCCATAGATTTATACTGCATCAGGAAAAATATAAGTATGAATTTTTGTTCATTGTATATTCATTAGTTTTACAATTGCACCCTCTGGTGTGAGATGTTGATAATACAGAGAGCTATTCATAGGGGTGGAAGTCCTGGGAAATCTTTACTTTCCTGTCAAATTTGATGTGATAATGCAACTGCTTAAACACTGTAATATTATTTTAAGGGGAAATTTTTGAATTTTTGTGTACAAAATTCTATTTTTATGTGCTATAAATAATTGTTTTTATATACTTAGAAAAATTAGGCTAACATTTATACATATCTTTATTGCTTACATTTTTATTTTATTATGTTTGTACTACACATTTGTTACTAAACTATGTTTAATTTAATATGTTCTAAAAGAATCAAGCGCACATTTGTTTATTTTAATATTTGTTATATATTTCTTCTAAATTGAGTTTTAACACATAAACAAAGAAAATTACCAACCAAGTTATATTCTATATTTTTATGTTTGTAGACTTAATTTACTCTGTAAACAAAGTCAGATATTTAAACCAGCTAAGATCAAGATCACAGAACATTAGTATTTAAAAGGAACTGAAAATATCAAGTTATTATTAAATGTTTAATATTTTATATCCATAATCATGCTAGTTTTTATTATAACTTAGTTATTTCCTTAAAAACTTAAGGAAATAAACTTAAAACAGCGGTGTTTGCCTTGCAAGCAGCAGATCCAGGACCAAAGGTGGTTGGTTCAAATCTCGGTGTCCCATATGGTCCCCCATGCCTGCCAGGACCTATTTCTGAGCAGACAGCCAGGAGTAAACCCTTAGCACCGGTGGGTGTGGCCCCATTAAACAAACAAAAAAAACTTAAGTGTTGCCATTCATTATGCAGCTAAAATATCTGAAAAACAATCTGAATAAAAATAAGCTTGGTCAAAGTTTATTGGTGGTGATTTGGGGTTTGAACCAAGTGATCCAAGTATAGATCTTATGCTACTAATATCTAATTCATAAAACTTCCTCAATGGAAATTATTTAGGTATTTAATTACTAAATGATATACATATCATACTGTCTATAGAATCTTTCTTATGTTTGACTGCTTTGTTTGAACCAACATCTGTTCCTTGTATTTTTTATTTATATTGGTTTTAATATTTTCATTCTAAAACAGCATATAACTATCTAGAGAACCAAAGTTTTAGCCAAAAAGATGAAATTAATCTTTCTGGTTTTCCATCAAAGGCATTTTCATTATAGTAAAATTTAAAAAAGACTTAGCCTGCCTAATTAAAATAATCTCCAATTCCTTAAACTGATTTCTATTTTCAAGACACAACAAATTGTCAAAATTATTTTAAGTTTGGGTATGCAAAATTAAATTTGACATATAGGATACAGCATACTGCCAAAATCAGAAACATTTTAATGTATGTGATTATATACGACTGGCTTGGTTTATTAATTCTTCACAGCTACTCTTTTTCAGACCCGTTCACCTGAAGTTGAATTGGAAATATGGCCTCACAGATTCTGAGGCCTACCTAGAGTGTTCTCTACAATCCTCATTTAAGCCAGTAGATTTTTCCATGCAATTATTCTAAGTACCACATATAAGTGATAAGTCTTGTATTTATCCTTTTATTCTGGATTATTTAATATATTTCTTCATATTCTCGCTTATTCATATAGTATTTTCCAGTTCCACACATGCTGCATGATTACACCATTCCTTACAGCTATGTAGTATTCCATAAATTGAGTCTTACTATAATAAAAATAGTTATTCCTTTTATTAGTTATCTGTTGAAAAGATATATCCTGGTAATGCATTATCATTTGAAAAGAGATTCAAGAAGAGAAAGAACTGGATTATATTTTTCTCCATCACTGTACTTTTTTAAGTGTTTAAATTGTTTAAAGGCCTTTGACAATGAAAAAATTAGACACTGCCATGGTGGCAAAATGAGTGCCTAGCAAGGATTCACAAAGAAGTCATATCCACAGGGAAAAACCAAGGTTCTGTTCTCTGAGAAAGTGTAATCTCAAGGGCCAGGTAGACTTGTAGGAATTTCCCTGCAGTTTTCAAGAGCACTTATTTAAATATTAGCTTATGTCAGAGTAAAATTATTTATGATACAAACAATGGTACCAGAAGAATGAATTTTATTTTTGTTAATAAGTGCTTATTTGTATTAGTTTTGTTACATTTACATTTTAATCATCATGATTTGTAAGTTATTGATGAGCTCAATTTTGTAACACCACATCCTTCTGCCTCAGGGTTTCTTCCTTTTATAGGTCTTCCCAACCTTAGTAAACCAGTTCTGTAAATCAGCCCTTCTGTCTTTGACCAGATCTTAAAGATCTGTCAGGAATGACTTTCTTAAGCAAATGAAAGCACTGGATGGCTTTTAGCTAGAGTTAAAGGTATTGTTGGATTTTAATCTGCTTTTTCACTCAAAATGCCGTACCTTGTATGGAGGGTAATAGTGATTCCTGAACAAATGAGATCATCCCTTGCATTTAATTCCGGTCAGAAGTTAGCGCATTGAAAACAATACAAAGGTAGAAAACAAATAAACCAAAACCCCACAAAAACAAAAACAAAAAAACCCAGGTAATAATAATAACAGAAAAAAACAAAGAAAACAAACTTAACTCTTTGGCAGAATTTTACTTTTTGTTAGTTTTATTTTTGTTCGTTTGTTTTTGTTTGTTTTTTTTTTAAGGGGGGTGGGAGTGAAAAGTGGTGTCTCACCTGGGTGTGTTTAGGGCTCACTTTTGGCTGTGTAATTGATTCTGCCTTTGAGATATTATAGAGCTCCAGTATCCTACATCTTCCAGCAATATTCAAAGCACCCTATTCACTGTACTCTATCATTAGCTGCATATTAAAAAATTGAAGCCACAATCTAGCTCTCCCTTCAATTTGGCTTGAAATTACTTTCTCTTATCTAAATAAAATTTTTCTTAACTGAGAAAAATATATGAGGTTTGACCATCTTAACTAATTGGATAATTTCTGTTCATTACCATACCAAAGTACTAGGAAATCTTTATATTAAGGAGACTAGTGAATTTCCTCACAGCATACTCATTTTTTGTATTTTTTAACAGTTATACTATACCTCATAGTTGTGATAAACTTTAAGTAGGCAAGAAAATTTAGTAGAGAACTAAGTTAAGCATGGCTTGCTATGTGAATTTTTAATAGGAACACTAGGTTTTTCTATTACTTACCAAACTATGAGAGGATTTCCAGTTTTTCCCCAGTTGCCTTATCTACTCCAGACCTGTTTGAAAATGCCAACATTGTTAATTCATTAACCTTTTTTCTTTTATAGATGGCAACAATGTCTTGTTGGCTGAGAATTACAGGAAGTGTCCTCTGCAACCCCAAATGAGCACCATTTGGGTAGTCCCCAAATACATTTTTGTTGTTTTAGTTTTACTTCTTTATTGTTTTCGTTGTTCTTGATTTTTACTGTTATTTAGAGCTACCTCCAACAATACACAGGATTTATACCTACCTCTGTTTTAAGGAGTAACTTTTGGTGGTGCTTAGTTTTAGGATAAAATCAAGGTTGGATTGAAATAGTTTTATGCCAAGCAATTGTCTTGTGGCCTGTACCATCTGCCCCCAAATTCATTTTTTACTTATATAATTCAATGAGCCTTGCTAAACATATTACACTACTCTATTATCACCAGCATAATCATAACTGTAATAGATTCTTCTTGTCTATAAGTCTCCTTTTCCACCCATCCTAACACCTGAGCACACATTAATTTGCTCTATCTCACTATAGTTATATATTTTCTAAAACTCTAAATAAATTGAACCATACATTCTAGCTTTGGTCCCTGACTTTCGTTGATTAGCTCAATGCTTTTTGTATTTATCAAATTATTAAATAGATTAGTATTTAATTCTTTATTTTTGCTGAGTAGTTTTTCTTCGAACAGAGGAAACCAAAACGTGTCATTTATGAAAAATACACAATAGCAGATAGTGAGCATTTGGGATATTTTCAGTTTGAGATTTTTAAAGGCATTAAAACCTTTTTTTTTTCTCTTGAGTAAATACCTAGGAATGGAACTATATGGTATCTAGAAGTATTTTCAGACAATGTTACTTTTTAAAGTGAAAAATTTGCATTTCATAGTTTCATAAACAATGTGCGAGAGTTCTAATTGCTCTGTACCCTCACTAGAATTTAAATGTTAGCTTTTTTTTTGGTGACTATCTTTAAACATCTCATTGTAGCTAAATTTTATATTTCTTAGTAGCTACACTATTCAGTTTTATTCTTTTGTTTTTTTACCAATGGGTTCTGGGGAAATAATATTGAATTAGGCTATGTCTTCCATATCAACTTACTCCAGAAACCAATAGTGAGGAGTTTATCAACCTGACTTTCAAGCACAAAAACTGAAACTCATTTAAGATCATAAAGTATGGTAATATTGGGAGCCGGGCGGTGGCGCTGGAGGTAAGGTGCCTGCTGCCTTGCCTGCGCTAGCCTAGGACGGACCATGGTTCAATCCCCCGGTTCCCATATGGTCCCCTGTGCCTGCCAGGAGCAACTTCTGAGCGCATAGCCAGAAGTAACCCCTGAGCGTCACTGGGTGTGGCCCCAAAACCAAAAAAAAAAAAAAGCATGGTAATATTAAAGTTAAAAAATGGAATAATAGATACAGTGAATAAGATAAAAGCACTTTAGAAAGATGTCCTATCAAGTGAAAAGAATTTGAAAATAGAATTAGTTTATTATATATAAACCAAAGAGGCTCCATGACCTGTTCCTAACTAAATGTTCCATTCCACTCTTCCATCCTCAACACTCAATATCTCCTTGCTAGTCTCTTAACCTTTACTTTACCTTTTATTCCTGCTTGCTTCTCCTCCCCACCCTACCCTTTTCTCCTGCCATTGCATGCTGATTCCTCCTTTAACAATAGTCACGACAGATTTTTTTTTTGCATTGCTATCACTGAAATACTGTGGTAATCCTTCCATTTCATAAAGCCATACCTGTGGCCCTTTCATTCAGTTGTCATCCTGCTTGACTAAAAATTGCAAATGGGGTTTCTGAGTCTCCTGAGCACTGCTTAGGAGAAGTTGAACTCTCTAGAAAAAATAAAGTGGTGATAAACAAAAAAAAAGATTGAGAAATAAAATACAAGGATTAGCCATTTCCTTGCATGAGGACCTCAGTTTAATCCCTGACTCTACATATGGTTTCTTGATCAACAACTGAGTGACCTCTGATACCTAAACACAATCAAGAATGGCATACCTTCCCAGCAACCCCCCCCCAAAAAAAACCCTATCTTTTAACAAAACCCTATCCTAAATATCCTAAATAGCAGCAAAATAACTGGTGAAAGTTGTGAAATTCCAAAAAAGACAAAGCACCTCAAAAAAACCCAATGTCCTTTTTGCACTTCCAAAAAAGGAAAGTTGGATGTGGTTTAGAATAAAGATAATAACTAATTGAATATTTTTGTGGTATATGATGGAAAATGAAAAGCTTTAATCTACTAGCTGATGCACTCAGAAATTCATATATTCTAAGATTTTTAAATTTCAAAATTTATCAAAATCTTTGTTGTTGGTTTTTTTTTGGTATTTTTTGGGTCACACCCGGGCAGCGCTCAGGGGTTACTCCTGGCTCCATGCTCAGAAATTGCTCCTGGCAGGCACGGGGGACCATATGGGGCACTGGGATTCGAACCGATGACCTTTTGCATGAAAGGCAAACGCCTTACCTCCATGCTATCTCCCGGGCCCCAATTTATCAAAATCTTTAATATGCTGAATTACTTCTATTAAATAAAAGACACCAATTCTCTGTTATATATGTATATATATATATATATATATATATATAACTGTATATATTAGACACACAAAACACCTGTGGCAATTGTATAGCACAACATTGGAGGCCTTAGGCAGATAACACCATGGCTACTGATTTCTGTGTCTGCCTATCTATATAAAGGTGTCAACTTGGATAAACTTAGATAAACATCAGAACCTTTAATCATTGTCTTTTAAAAATGTTTTAAGGAAAATGAAAGACATTCCTGCAATAATAATAATAATCTTCAGACACAAAAGAGAAAAGAGCTGGAAGTTCCAGCTCACCCAAGGAAGCTCACCACAAAAAGTGGTGAGCTTAATTAGAGAAATAACTACATTTTGAACTGTCCTAAAAATGAGAACCTATGAGGGAAATGGAGAGCCTGTCTAGAGTACAGGCGGGGGGTGGTTGGGGAGGAGGGAGATTTGGGACAATGGTGATGGGAACTTTGCACTGGTGATGGGTGGTGTTCTATACATGACTGAAACCCAAACACAATTATGTATGTGATCAAGGTGTTAAAATAAAAAAAATGTTTAAACATGAAATGGAAGCATAATATAAACTCCTTCTTTACAAGTCTGTGATACAGAAATCTACGGATAATTTAAAATACCAAATAACTCTTCCTTAAGTACTTCTGCTTAGACATGCTGAAAATTGAAACATGGGCTCTTAATTCTTCTTATACTGCCATCAGCTTCATCTCTTGCTGAAAATGAAAGTCAGTGATGTGAAACCAATGGAAATTGAAGAACATAAATCCAATTTAGGTAGTCTTGGAATACCTTGGTGTTCCCTTGTCACAGGTCATTGTCATACTTATGATCATTTATTGATTCTGTGTACTTCTGATATGCTTTTTTGAGCCCACTTTTCTGTCATCATCGAAACAGAAATGTAACAAGAAAAACAATGTTTGTATGAAGGAAGTGTTATGTATAAATTGCATACATGGGATCAATTGTAAAATGGTAGCTAGAAAGTTGACCTCTAATATATATAGATTCTGTTCTCTAAATCTGTATAGGTAAATGTTATATAAAGTTATAAATCAATATTATTCCAAAAATACAAACACAAAAACAAATAAAATATTCTCGGAAAAATATACAAAAGAGCTTTGGCGTAATGCCATAAAATAGTACTCAAGAATTTCAACTTCTCTACCTAGTTAAGGATGAACAAGGGGTCTTTTACACTGAAACCTAAATTTTAATAAAACTAAGAATATTTCAAATTTTATTTGTATTACTTGGATTCCTTTATTTCTCCCCTTTTTATTTAAAGCATTATTATTTACATAGTTATTCAGATTAAGTTTTAGATATAAAATGTATCCCAATAACAGTGTCAACTCTCCACAACCAATGTTCCCCAAATCTATCCAATATCAACTCTTTTCCTCCTTCCCCAGCCTACTATCATTAAAGACCCCTTTTGAGGTTTGGTTGCTAATGTTTGGGTCTCATAATTTCATTGTCATTGATTTTGTGGCTAAAATATTTAGTTCTGTCCTATCTTAATAGCCCCCCAATCCACCCAAGTTTCCTTGGCTCTTATCACCATTATTTTACATTTTCTTGTCTTCCTCCACAAAACTTCTTTCCTTATCATTACTATAGTTTGGGACCAAGAGTGTTCTAGACAACCCATATTTAAACCATCACATTCCAATAGGCACATATAAATAAGTTATTGTTTATAACTTTATAACTTATAATCTATAATGTATAATTATATATAGGTTATTACACCCTGTTTAAACTTCTTCTGGCTTACTTCATTTAACATAGTATCTTACAGTTCCATCCATGTTGAAGCAAATTCCTTACAGCTTTGTAGTATTCCATTGTATATATGTACCTAATCTTTATGATCCACTCATCTAATTTTGAGCATCAAGGTTGATTCCAATGCTTAGCCATTTTACTGAGTACTGTCATGAATAGTGATGTGCATATAACCTTTTGAATGAATGTTTTTCTTTCTTGTGGATAGATACCCATTGCTGGACTGTATGTTAAATCAATTCTAGGTTTACAGTGAATCCTCCATACTTTTGAAATAGACAGCATTCCTACCAGCAGTGGATGAAAATTTCTTTTTCACCACATGCACATCTACATAGATTGTTTTTCAGTATTTTTCATGTGTCAACCTCACCAGTGTAAGAATATATCTCATTCGTTGGTCTTCCTCAGAGAGGTGTCTCTTCATTTTCTTTTCCTATTTTCTGGTGAGTTTTCATGTTTTTGGAGGTTAATATTTTTATGTTGCATACCTAGGTATTGACACTCTTATTTATACAACTTCATAAATCAACATGCAACTGTTCTTGTTCTTTGGGTTTGCATAGAATGCCATCAATCTTAACATCCAGCAAATTTGGGTTGAAGGCTATTGTTTATATTCACTCGGAATCAACAGGTGTGGTTTCATGAAAAGTATTTTGTCTATTTCTATCACATAAAAATTCCCACAAATTTGAGCCTGATATGTTGAATGCAAATATTTTCTCTTAGTCGTCTGTTTTTTAGTTTCAGTTTGCATTTATTTTGCTATAAAGAAACTTTTTAGCTTGATTTAGTTCATTTGTTCAGATTTGATCCTGTAGCCTTTGCCATTGGCATCATATTATTAAAAACTTCTTTGAGGTCTTACGTCTTGGAGAGTTCTGCATTTTTCCCTCAATATACTTTATAGATTTAGGTCTGATCTAAAGGTCTTTGGTCCAATTTGATTTGACTTTGTGTAAGATATGACTTATTCATCTAGCATTAATTATTACACGTGACTATCCAATGGTCCTAACATCATCTGTTCAAGAGGCTGTCATTTCATGTTCTTAAATCCTTTGTCAAAAATAGTTGACTATTTAATTGAGGGTTTATCATGGGATACTCTATTCTGATCCATTGTCTGGAACAAAGTTAGTCTTTGTTCCAATATCCTGATGTTTTGAACACTATGGCTTTGTAGTAGAACTTCAAATTAGATAATAAGATGCCATCAGCTTCTTCTTTTTCAGCATTATTTATACTTTTAAATTAAAATATTTATAACATTAAATAAAATTAAGCTTCTAGGCCCAAAAGCAAAGTGCACTCTATATTTTACAAAATGTATTTTGATAATATGCAATAAATCTTGGAAATTTTATTTTTACTATTACATAAATGTTTCTGAATAAAGATGCCTTTACTTTTTTCAGACTTTCAAAGACTTCCAAAGACACCCATTGTAGCTTGGACAGTCTCTGAAGGACTGTAAGGTATGAGTCATGAATAGCTTTCCCACTTCCTAAATACTATAGATCACAGTATATATGTCTGGCTGAATAAACACATATGTCTTTATAACTTTAAATCTAACTGCATGTTTTACTACTTATCAAATGAAGGAAAGCTTTACTTTGATATTATTAATTTGAAGGGGAAGATATAACTTAATGGTATTTTAAATGCAAGTCTCTCTTTTTTTGATAACAAAAAATGAAGTATCATAAAATGTATCTCTATTTTTCTTCTTTTCCATACAGGATTTATTGTTTTTAACAAGAAAAGAAACATAATCAGGACACTGAAATACTATTGGATAAATTTTGACTTTATAAAGCAACCCATATCTACTCTCTGTGTCTAATAATATGACCTTACTTGGAGACAGAGTCTTTATAGAGGTAAATAAGTTACAGGGAGGTCATTTAGGAGAACCTTAATTAAATATAAACAATGGAAAGGAAATCTGTTTATAGATGGAAGACATATGGAAAAGATGACCATCTATAAGTAAAGGAGTAAAATCTGGAATAGATCCTTTCCTTACACAGAAGGAACCAACCTTGAAGGTGCCTTAACATTTGATATCTACCCTCCAGAAGAGTGGAAAAAGTAGATTCCTGTTTTTGACACCAGACTATTGTAAATCATTATTGAAACCTTATAAAATTAATACAGATTTAAAGAGCAAACCCCAGAATGCTCCAGGCAAAGATTTTGAAACCAGGCAAGAGGACCTTAGAGAAAACTGAACTGGGCAAAATGTAATACAGAAAGATCTGATGCTACTATTCAGTAAAAGGAGAAAGATCTTTCAATATAACAGAGAACAGCATCTCTGAGGTTCAGAATATTAGGTGCATTCATCAACATTAAATCTATTACATAGTGGGACAACTCTGGTTCTTCAACCAAGAGGGTGGGCCTTTAAGCATAAACTGAATCCTGACCTTTTCAGGTCACAACTACAAATGATAGGTTGATATGTTTCTCTGTTTGCCTTTTGTACCATGCTTTTTCATTTTTCATTGTTGTTCTTTGCCATAACCCCCTTCACACACATGTGTTAGTGTTCGATGATCCTGCTCCTTCTCCTTTCTACCCCAGTCTCATTATCTCACATACTGTACATGGTCTTGGACTCCTGTTGTCCTTCATACTTGAGCTTGAATCTTGCCCTTGAGTTTGTGTCTATGCCCTTCCTTTCTCAGAGAATTATAGTGGGAAAGTTGACCAGCTTCCTTAATGTGTCTAAGTTTCCTAAGACAATAACAATGATTATAATTGCAGGCTACTATTGATGTTGGTGTGGATACATGTGTGATTTATATGAATTGGGGGAAGAGAGGTGACTGCTCTAGGGAGTGGCAGGGGGAATCTAGGTCTGGGGGCTTTGCTCTTTGCTACAAAGTCAGTCCTACATCTTACCCAGGTTCATCACTTTTCTCTTAGAAAATAATTTCAGGAGGTGATCAGTGAAGTTAAAACAGTTTTATATGAAGGTTCTGAGTAAGGGGAGAGAGCGGAAAAGAAAGAAGCATGGGCAGGGGGGTGATGCGCTCAAGAGAATGCAGGATTTTTCAAAAGGGGCTATAATCTCAGGACACAAACTGTTATGAAAGCATGAGAGTATAAATCTCAGGAAAGGATTTCTGGATGTTAAGTGCCCAGCTATATATCCCCAGGCAACACATGTGGCACTTTCTGTGTTGGTATTCCAACATTCTCTATGTGGAATCTTCTATATAGATGAGTCAGGTTGTTATGGTGGTTTGCCAGTGGGTAAGTGATAGAATTAAAAGTAGTTAATAGTCATTTTTTGAACTTTGTTCCAGCTGGAGCTTCTCTTGGAAGGCAGTCAAGTCTTCTCTGGGCCTGTAGTGGCACCAGGTGAGACTCCAATCAATGACAAAATAACTCCTCCAAATAACATTTCTTGGATTTATTAAATCTCAAGAATGCATGGCTTAATGGGCCCTTCTATGCCTGCCCCACTATATTTAGTATAAAACTGATTCTGTGAACTTAGCCAAGATTTGGCCCAGAGTAATTATCCAATAAACAAGTGCTAAAACAAAAACAGAAATAAAACAGAACAAAAAGGCTATGTTTCTTCCTATGGCATAGATCCAATAGCTTATTTAATTCTTACACAGATAAGGAAAAGAACTGGCTCACTCCTCAGTGAGTATTTGAGTTCTACCTCTTATATTAATATACAAACCTTCAAAGTTTATGAGATTAAAAAATTTTAGTGTAAAGTTTAAGTAGGTACACTGTGGTCACTGTAGGTACAGTTTAAGTAGGTACACTGTGGTACACTGAAGCTCTCTCTTTGTTTCCTAATCACTGAATGCTGGGTCCAGTGGTTTTCTGTCCCTCTGGTCTGAGATCTGCTACTTCAATAACTCCTGTCCTCTGGTCCCATTGCCCCTGCATGGTCACTTTTTTTCCCTTTGATTCTCTTTGTTCTGTATCCACATGAATGAGAACTGCTGTTTTACTATCATTTCTCCTGGGTATCAGAAAAGGATCAAGGTCAGTTCCTTTTCTGTGTATCCTTTTGTTGGCTTTTATTACTCCTTAGAAATTTCCATTTTCTTTCCAGACTGACTCTACTTTAGGCTGCTGAAATTATAATAAATATTTACATTCACATGATTACCTAGAGGTCTTTTCCTCTTTCCCTTACCCCTGCACTGCAACACAGAGGTGTTATGCTATTTGCCTGAGCTCACATTAAATGAGACCCAGAGTTCAAACATCAGGTAGTCTGTCTCCATCGGCCACGTTCTCAAATGGTTAACTGTGAAATGTCTCAGCATCCATATTTTTATTAAGAATATCACATGCTATTATCCCCTGATATCCTAATTCATATGACTTAAAAACAACAACCTACAAAAATTCACCTAAAGGGTATCTAATATATGCAAAATGTTAAAATATAAATTCCCTAGGGCCAGAGAGATAGTGCAGTGCAGAGTCACTTGCCTTGCATTTAACCAATCCTAGTTGATGCCCCAAATCTCATATAGTTCCCAGAGGCCAACCAGGAATGATTCCAGAGTGTAGAGATGGGAATAAGCCTTGAGTACTGCTGGGTGATGCCTTAGAGCAATAAACAAACAATCCCCCCAAAACAAACCTCAGAACAAAGAAAAAAAAAGGAAAACACCTAAATCCCCAAAACCAAAACCTTAGCTCTCCACCTGTGTTTCTTTCTCAGGGATACATGGCATTGCCCTGGGGAGAGATTGGCCACCAACTTAGGTATGCTTCCATTGACTCTCTCCCAGACACAGGGTTGGCTGATACTAAGATCCTAATGTCCACTTCTACTATAAATATAAACTTCAGCATTTAGTCTGGAAAATGAGGATCAAAAGTATCAGAGTGATACAAACTTTTTGTAACCTAATTAAATTCCCTCTCTTTGATTGGCTTCTCTTTATGTATGCTATTTAAAATGATGACAGGTATGTATGTGTGTTTGGGTTACACAATTGGGTCACATTTGGTGGTGGTCCTGGGTTATTCCACGTTCTATGATCAGGAGTGGCCTCTAATGGTACTTGGAGATACCATATATTGTATCAGGGATTTCAATTGAAGCTGACAGAATTCTAGGCAAGAGCCTTAGTACCTGTATTATCTCTCTCTGGCACCTGATTGCATTTCTATATTACCCATGAAAGTGAGCTATTGAATGTACATATCAAATTATGTTACCTTTGCTTTAGCCCAAGTAACGAGATACCAGAAATGATGTATTTGGCAGAAATACAACCATGATCAAATTGTGTTTTGAAGTGGGAGTGAAAAGAAGAAATTTAATAAACAAAAACAAAAAAACTTGTTTTAAATTTTAGATAGTATGATGTTTTCTATGAGGACCTATGGAGGGCAGTATAGGGTAATGATTTGGAGTCAAAGCCTACAGATATTGGCACCCCAATTTTACCTATGATTTTTCTCATATAAAAATAGTTAAAAAGTATCATGTAAGACCTATAACTAATGTTTAAATAATAAAAAATACTTTTTGTTGTTAATATTTCCAGAATAAGGACTGATGATTCAAGCTAATTACTAACATTATCTGAGGACAGGAGGACAGGATATCACTAAAATTATTTGTCAGTAAAATCAACTGCTACAAGTTAAGGATTTAAATTCATATTTTGTATAAAATGTGTTCATACCTTATATTATAGTCAATGTGGTTTTTCCTCCTTTAAAATATGATTAACCCTGATATCTTCATTTCTACTTTTTAACTAAAATAAAATAATGTATAGTGACTTCTTTGTTCCCCTAAAATTGCATAATTATAAATTAACCCCAACTCTCCTAATCTCTATATCTTTTATTTAGGATTAGAAATTTTTTTGTGAGAAAAACAATATATTTTAACTAATTATATTTGCAGGTCCATGCATTATATAGATTCCCTCAGGAAGTACCAAAAGTAATCCTTTAACACAGATTCTAAAGTAATCCCTGAGCATTGCTATGTATGGGCCAGAAAACAAATAAAAAGCCATAAATGTTATATACTGCTTCTTACTATAGGTTTTTAAGTGTGTAATAATGAAATGATTAAAAATTAATAGGTAAATTAAATTATACTAAAACAATGAATCCAAAAACAGTGTTCCAGAATTAGATAATGTGTCACTTTCAGAAAATCAATCCTATTAAAAAAAAGGACATCTAGGGGTCCGGGAGATAGCATGGAGGTAAGGCGGTTGCCTTTCATGCAAAAGGTCATCGGTTCGAATCCCTGTGCCCCATATGGTCCCCTGAGCATGGAGCCAGGAGTAACCCCTGAGGACTGCCGGGTGTGACCCAAAAACCAAAAAAAAAGGACATCTATACTTTTTATTTAATATCCTATTCCTCAAAATGAAAATTATATAGGTAGCTTTAAATTTCAAATGTAAAATCTAAAGTACCTTCTTGAGGGAAAATTCTGAAAGGCCTATAAATACTTTAATAATAGAGAGTAATCATAATTAAGTGCCAATGATTCTTATATGAATTAGAGTTTTTTTAAAAAAAGTTTTATTTTATCTAAATCACTATGAGATGGTTACAAAGCTGTTCTTTGTAAAAAATACATATTTTTACTAAGAAATGTTATAATATATATCTGGAGACTCAAGGGACAAAGTAATTGTACATGGGTTCTGTTTTATTTCTTCTTAATGTTCCTTGACTTTATGTTCAAAATTAAGGTGTCAGCAAGGGGATTTCTTCTGAGAACTCTGTTTATTGGTGATTGTCCTTCCACAATAACTTTACCTTGTCCTCTTCCTTTGCTTCATTGTTCTCATAATTAAAGTAACTAAATAAATAATAATTAAAAATATAAAAGAGAAGCAGTAAAAAAAGTGTTTTAGTCTTAAATTTCCACTACCCATCCTTTCACTAGTAAATATTTCCTGCCAACAATGTCTTCAATTCCCTTCTGCACTCCCTCCAGCCACACTCCGTCTCTTCCTCTAGCTCTATGGGTATGTCAGACATTTTTCTCTACTTTCTCTCTCTCCTCCTCTCCCTAACTTCCTCCTTCTCTCTCTCTCTCTCTCTCTCTCTCTCTCTCTCTCTCCCCCCCCTCTTTTTGCTTAGGGACTCTTATTTCTCTAATTCTTTTTGCAATTGCCCCTGCTTCACAATTCATAAGATGTGGAAAGTAAGCAAATAGCCAGTAGCATGGCTAATTTGGGATTAGTGTGTTATTTTCCTCCATCCAAGAATTTGCTTTTAAGTGATACAAATAAGTGTTTCAAAATCTATAGGAGGCCTAATGAATGCATTAATATAAACTTCTTTGGGCAAATGGATTAGTATTTCTTAGTTGTCCATTAAACAAACTTTCGGGGATCATACAGGTAGATATATTGTCATATTTTTAGAATAAATTTGAACAGGGCCAGAGAGATAGCACAGCCTTGCATGCAGAAGGACGGTGGTTCAAATTCCGGCTTCCCATATATCCTCTGAGCCTGCCCGGGATGATTTTTCAGCATAGAGCCAGGAGTGGTCCCTGAGCACTGCCTGGTGTGACAACCCCCCCTCCCCAGAAAAAAGTATAAAGTTGAACCAGGCAATGAAAGTTAATTACCTTTTAAGCTTATATTGCAAGTAAATGTTACAGGTTATGATTTGCCCTTAAAGGTTTTTAATTCTAACATAACATAACATACCTTTTTATCTTGCTGTTTTCATTCTTTCTAAAGATTGGCCATAGACATCAACTGTTATAAGTTTATCTATTATCCTTTTTTAGATCATTATCAAATTGTGTTCCTAAGTGGCTTATAAAAACACAGCTTTGATAAGAGAATCATAATAAGAAGGGGAAATAAAGTCTAAGACAAAAATTGTGGAAAATAACAATAAGGACTTCAAATAAAACTATTTAGTGGCTTCTTACTGAAACTTCCATTAAAAAAAACATTGAGTAAGAGTATAATGGGTTGGCCATTGCTTTTAATGCTGGGTTCAATCATGGTACAGAGCTCACCAGTGTGATCCCTGAATGCAGAGCCAGGAATAAGCCCTGAGAATTGTCAGGTATGTAATCCAAATCAAACAGAAAAGACACCTGAGGCTTAAATTATAAAGAAGTGTTAGGGAGGAAAAATAAATAAATACATATTTTCCTCTTTGATCTTAATTTCCTTTTCAATGTCTGCCTTTTTCGAAAACTGCAATAAATTTAATTACATAAAGAAGCTTTTTATATCATCTTGAATTTGTGATGCTAAATACTGAGAAAAGCAGTGTATTAAAATAAAAATTCAATGATGCTCTGTAAGGCTGTGAATTCATGCTGCATTTATAAAGTATTTTTGATATAAGTGTAAAATTTGATAATAATCACTAAAATAATAAATTTAATATTTAAATTCTAAAGACAGTAAATCATGAACAAAATTTTGATAGGATGATTTTATTTTAAATATTACCTTTTATAAACACACTTGAAGCAAATTATTATAATGAAATAGTCATAAAGCAAACAAACATCAATGATTCTGTGCTCACAGCAAGTAACTAAACTCAGATCATTTTATTTTGAAGCACATAGTTTTCCATCAATCTGGGGGAATTTTTTAATTATAATTTACTTATAAAAACTTCTTTGTAGTAAAATGCATTAAAATGTTCACTTTTCTAAAATGAAAATTACAACCTCAAGTGTTATAGACATTATAGACAAGTTATAGACTTCCTTAGGACAGTGAAAGCTTTTGGCCCTTTAGTAGTGTTAATTATCGAGTAAATTTGTACACTCAAAGCATAAATATTACCACTATTTTCTCCACTAATAAGTAAATATAAAAATTATTTTGGCTTTTGGAATCATTCTTTGATAGAACCCACAATGTTACTGTTGCTTCTTAATTCTCTATATAAATTTACAGTATGTAAAATATTTGCTATAGGCAATGGAAATTAGAAAAAGAAAAGTAGGGGCCTGAGCGGTGGCTCTGAGGTAAGTTGCCTGCTTGCAAACGCTAGCCTAGGACAGACAGCAGTTCAATCCCCCGGCATACCATATGGTCCCCCAAGCCAGGAGGGAAATCTGAGCTCATATAATCCATGAGCACCAATGGGTGTGGCCCAAAAGCCAAAAAAAGAAAAGAAATTTCAACTTCAAAACTAAATTCTATGGGGCCCGGGAGATAGCATGGAGGTAAGGCGTTTGCCTTTCATGCAAAAGGTCATCGGTTCGAATCCCGGTGCCCCATATGGTCCCCCGTGCCTGCCAGGAGCAATTTCTGAGCATGCAGCCAGGAGTAACCCCTGAGCACTGCCGGGTGTGACCCAAAAACCAAAAAAAAAAAAAAACAAACTAAATTCTATGCTATTTCAATCAAAATTAAAAATGAACGTCCATTCAATCAAGATGTCATAGTTTTATATATTTTAGGATTAACATCAAATGTGATTTGAAGGTGCTATTAAATATCTTTATCAATAAATAAATTTCATTCTAATGATTGTGTACTATCTCTTTTGCCCTGGTTTAATTCCTGATAACATATATAAATTTCTTACCCAAAGTGGAGAAATTCCTGAACAGCCATGAGTAAGTCCTGAGTACAACTCATTAGGAGTAGATCACAAACCAAAACAATTAATCATACAAAAATAAGATCAATCTATAATCGAATTTATCATTTTGCAATGTATTTATATTAGCATTTTAAAATCTAAAATTTCAGCTATATGTCTAATGGCTGTTCTGAACAAAATAATCTAATCTAGCTAATGTATGAAATATAAGAATATAAAAGATATCAAAACATAAAATATGTAGATAATAAATTTAATTAGCATTGAACTGGTACTGAAATAAAATATCTCATTTTTCTTGTTCTGAATAATGTGACTAAAAGTACTTTTAGATAAAACTCTGAAATCCTTCATAGATGCTGCTAGACCTGACTCTAAGATATCAACTGATATTATTTCCATGAACACATGGTGTATTGTGGTCGATGTCAAGGATGATGAGACTTTTGTGGATTTGCTAGAAAGTCACTCTTTCTACGGGAACAAGGCCATAATTTCTGGTTTACACAGGATTTTATGCAAATATCTTTACCAACACAGACATGAACAAAACGAATGCCCTGTACATTAACTCTTTTCTTACATTTCTTGTTGGCAAAACAGCTGCATTGAAATTTTTTAGAAAATTCATACATGTCTCTGAGCGTGGGTTTTCCATAAACTTTGTATTTTCCAAGTTTCCCAGTTTTAATAGTAAAACTAGTTGGGTTCAGGTGAAGATAGTCGCTTGAATTCCAGTTTTTCCTTATACATATTCCTTTATCATAGCAAAGCACTTGGTTACACAATTTGGCTGCTAGGGTGACGTTGATCAAATAAGGGTTCATTACAATCTTCATGTATTTTTTTATTCTTAAACAGGCATCCTAAAAAATTATAAGAAGATCAGAATATTAGGGGACAAGTTAGTTCATGTTTAAATCAATTTACCTTGATAAGCAATTCTAAAGACATGAATGTACATCATATATATGTATATGTATATATATAATTATACATACCTAAATTATCTAGACACAGTCCAAACACAGACGTTGTGAAAGGTTGAAAAATGTATTTTTACATTAAATTTTCTTTCAAATGCTTTTCTTAAAACAGTTGCTAGTTTTACATATCATTTCATATCACTGAATTAAGTTCTAACATGCCCTCGCTTAGCCATCTCCAATAATTTATAAACCAATGGTAGAATGAAGAAATACATTCGGTTCATATGTCCTGGCTGAAGTTTGGTTTCATTAGTTGTCTTGCTTTAAGTATTGAGACATCTCTCAACATTTCTAATTGTTAGAAATTATTATTGTTTAGGTGATCTTGGGTGATCTTAATTAATCTAGCTTTTCATAATCTTTCAAGACCATTACAGCACATAGGGTTATAGGATTGTTTTGAAGAAAATAAGATG
>PVKC010006311.1:0-31390 GCA_004027635.1 Crocidura indochinensis | reverse complement strand
GGGTGCTTGAGAGACCATATAGGATTCCAGAAATCCAGTCAGCCCTGTGCAAGACAGATGCCTTACCCGTTATACTATTGCTCTGGCCCCCAAAATGTTCTTTTTTATTACAAGTCATATGCTACCATTACAAAGACTGTGTTCAACAAGAAACACAGGTGTCTGCAGAACAGTGATGAAAATGTCAAACTGATGTCAAAATAATCTGCATCTTCTGTTGACTTTATTGCATGTAAGTTAAGCCAAAAAGTATATGTAGTATTAGAATATTGATTTGTATTAATACATATACTTTGAACATAAGAGAACTCAATCTTCAGATCATATAGTTGATATTTGCAGAGTATATTATAACTAAGAAATAAGCAATGAATAATTTGTCAAAAAATTTCTGTTGAGTGAAGTAGACTGACCAATGAACTTTGTTCCATTTCCCTTTCACACCTCTAAGTTATCCATAAATTCTGAACTCCTTTCTTGGGGACTGACTGGTTCTTGTGGAGAGATACTGAGCTCAGAGTGTTTGACCCTCAGCAGACACAGCATTGACTCCTACGGCCAGACTTGAGGAGACTTGTTGAGTGGACTGCCCCAGTGGGCCATGAGGAACCATCTCTTTCTGGATGAATTGTATACCTGGTTCCCTCCTGGAGCATAGCTGGGAGCCAAGAGCTACTGATTCGTGTTACTGACCCCATTGCCTGGGTGGTCTTCAACCCCTCACTGAACGGTTCTTGAAAGAGGAATCAGTGGAGAGGTGCCCAATGGGATTGGATCCATCTGATGTGACTTCTCTTGCCCTTTAGACTTCATTTAGGAGGGGGTGGGTATTTCTGGTAGAGGGTCATAGCTGCCCAGAGGTGGTCATTTCTTTTCTCTCTTTTATTTTTTTAATGTTTCTGTGGAGAAGTCTTATTTTTTTTCCCTTTCTCTTCAGGATTCTCACTACCAAAAGTACATGTTGAAACTCTCTGTCTCACTTAATTGTGGCTTGCCAGTGTCGACAATTAAATCCTTAGTGTCTAGGTTCCAGCCCTCCAATACTATATCAAACACTGTTATGCACATAATGCAGCACTGTTATCTAATTTAAATAATACTTTATTATTTATACTATTATATATAATATGCATCCACACATTTGCTATATAATCCAAGTGATAAGCCTCTTTTAGTTACCTGTCAAACTCTGGATTTTGGTTTCTACTGTAGTTAACACAAAGTTGTTATGGTGTCTTCTTTTTTTTTCTCTTTTTTTTCATCCCTTTGTAATGGGAATGTGTAAATCAAAATATATCTCTGGTGTAATGTTCCTGTTTTTGGAGTTCCATGCGGATTTACACATGGCATTTAGTGTTGTGTATAAACCCACCTACCTTTATGAATTCCTTTGTTCACCCCTTTAACTTTGAGAGAGCCCAGGCAATGGTGGTCAACTCATTGTTCTCTCTCTCCTACTGGTTATTCTTGAATTAAGCACAGATTTACCAGCTCGATTGCTTTATCATGAATAATGTGCGATCTTGATCTTGTGATTCTTCCACAGTTCAGCAAACAAGTGCTAGCCTCACTGACCAAAAAACTAAGCAAGGAAATGATGATTTTTTAAAACAACTATCCATACAACCGAAACCGAGGTGTCTATGATGCTGCCTCTTGTTGTCTAGTCCTTTTGCAATCTGATCTGGGTGAATGATCACTTTGGGCTTACCTATGATATGCTCACAAGTATACTTTCTGTTTGTTTTGTTAGCATTGAAATCAAGACTATTTATTTGGAGAAACATACAGCTGTGCTTCCCACTGTATTTCATTTGCAGAAGTTGAGAGCTGCTTTCTCCCACTTTTGCAAATAATTGCTATTCCATATTGGATTATCACAAACTTCGATATGGTGAACCTATCAAACCTAGAAATTGTATTTCATACTTTTCCTGACTTGGCCTGAGTTCCCCAACAATCTCCCATTCCTCACCTTTTTATTCTTTTTCTTTTTCTTTTTTTTTTAGATAAAATGTAATGCAACTTCAGTTATTTAAACATTCAGCATTGCTTGAGTATGTCTTGTCGAGGCCATCAAAGCTCATAGTTGTTTCAGTAACTAGTTTTATGCTGACATTCTCACTCCTTACACTGTCATGGTAATAGGGAAGAGGAATAAAAAGTATCTGTGGATATCCGGGAAGCATTCTATTTTACACTTGAATATTTTTTTATATTCTGATTCTGTAACATTTCTGGGTTACATTTTTGCTTTACAGAAAACATACTAATCATAGCAATGACAAAGCAATCAGAAGACCAAGCAGTTTGCTTGGCGATGCTTTGCATCGTTTGACCTTAGCTGGTCCATAGTAGTCTGTGACCAAATGCATTGATTGATTAGTCATAATTTTTTTCAAAAGCCAATTTACCCCCTTTTATTTTCTGTATGAAACTGCCAATAACATCAATAGAAAGGGAGAACACTAAGGGAGAAAAAACATGATGATCAGTTGGATTGGTGTCACCTAAAGGAGCAGCATGGAGGTGGGTGTGATCAGCCGATGGTATTTGGAGGCATCTATATTTGCATTTTACTTTCTTCATGTGTAATCATATTGCCAAAGACAAACTATTTCATCATTTATTGTAAATAACACTTCCCCCCAGACCTACCATAAAGTTTCTGTGATGTATTGTCTTCCGGTTGCAATAAAAATTACTGAGTTGCATCAATAAAAAAAAAATTCTGAACCCCTATTTCTCAAGAAGAACCAAATAAAGCCAAAATTAGACAAGTCGAATAAGAATTCCACACATTTTTCAAAGACATTTTTGCTATCTTTTACGAATGGCTGGCTTCATTCAAAGTTTGATATTCTTTTTTGATGTTGTTTGTTTTTGTTTTTGGGTCCCATAGGCAGCAATCAGAGGTTACTCCTGGGCTTTGCACTCAGAAGTTGCTTCTGGCAAGCTCTGGGGACCATATGGATGCCGGGATTTGAAGGGGGTCCACCCTGCGTTGGCCGCATGCAAGGCAAATGCCTTAATGCTGTGCTATCACTCTATCCCCAAAGTTTGATACTCATAATTTGAAATATTGTATGGACATTTTTGAACTGTATGAAAATCTGATGTATTTGTTTTTTTCATCTGTATGTGCTATGTGTGTGTTTTGTATTTCTCTTCCCAATTTAAGGAAGTGTTTGAGAAAACTTTATTCACTTGAGTTCTTTCATTATTTAAAGGATTCCATAATTCAATATAAAAACTATTAATAATAATTATAGTAAAATAATGGTAATTTGGAAAACCTTCACTGAGAATTAGTAGTTATATGATTTGATATGTTAGTTTCTTTCATGTTACTAACGTATTAACATTTGCAAAATTCCTCTGTATTGCAAGATTTCTACACAAAGTCAAGCAATGTCAAAGTGTACATTATTTATGATTTATTAAATGAAGCAATTAATTTGGATTTGTTACTGCAGAATAAGCTATTTAATTTTTCTGTACTCTTTATGGCAGATTAATTTTGATCACGGTAGATTATTATATTCTTTCTGAGTCATTAAGAGCTGTTACTGACATGTACCAAGCTGTGTTTGAAGCACTGCCATTATGTTTAAAACATATAATTTATAGATAAAAGTAGAAGCGTGAAGCTTGTCAAAATTCTTTTATTTTATATCAAAAGAGTAGTGAAATTATTTAATTACATGTAAAATGACTACCAGGTAGAGAAATCAGTAGGAGATTAATGTCTAAAAAAGGAAACATCATCTCAGTATTTGTAAGAGAACTGTAGTAAAGTTTACTGATCTTTTTTATATTATAATATTCTCTCCTTCCTGATAGTGTAGGATAAATCTGCCTTACTGACTTCTTTAAAGTTAGATAGGATATAGGTGTGACAAGTCGTACTTATCAAGATATAAATAAAATAGAAGTAACACATCTCATTTCTGAACAAAGCTTTTAAAAATAAATATTCAATATCTGTGGAGTTGCTTCCACTTTGGATTGCTCATGGAAGTTATTAAGTAAAATAGTAGTTTCCTTGCCCCCAAAGTAGCCTTATGACTACATGGAGAAAAACACACCTGAAAGCACATTTGATTTCTTTTGATTTGGATTTCTTTGGCTATTTGGGCCACACCTGATGATTCTAGAGGTTTCTATATGTTCAGTTCTCAGTGCTCAGACAAGTCCCTGCAGAAATAGGTTTGACCTTGGGATTTCTATATCAAGTGCGGACGTTTCAATCCATTGAGCTATCTCCCCCATTCCTCTTTCAGAATTTCTATCCCTATTTCCTAGTATCTGGAAAGGGAAACTAATTTTGATCTTACTAATGCTAAGCAGGATGCTAACAGAAGGATTGAGGTTCTGTGTATTTCTTTTCCATCTGCTCATTGTACCCTTATGTCATTCTTGTTCTGAAATCTTTGCTGTTGAAGAAACATGTTCATCTCTAGGGATTCTCTGCTTTTAAATTTGTAATAAATTCCTCGGATCTTAAATGTGGTTTAGGAACATGGATTTTACAATGAAGCCATTTTATTTGTATGTTAATTTCCCTATTAGTTATTCATGTAATCTTCAATATACTTTTTTTAAACCAAAGCTATTCTCTGTTCCTTGTTTATGTCTGGGGGAATAAATTGTTTACTTAATAAGAAGTCATGAGCCTTAATTGAAGTAATGTATATAAAGTACATCAATTAATATATATAAAATTATTTGCTTATGGAGTCCTTAAAATCCAGAGCAAAGACTAATGTTGATACCAAATAGTATTTAAATAGAGTACGGGAACCAAGCAAACAAATTGAAATACTGATTATATTAGTTCCAGTCCAGTGTTTTCATCTATAAATTTTGAATTAAAGAGTGAATAGTTTAGAAAGCTAGAGAGACAGTACAAAGGGCAAGATGCTTGCCTTGTATATGACCAATCTGGGTTTGATTCATGGCATCCCAACAGGAGTGATTGCTGAGCACAGACACAAGAGTAACCCTTAAGCATCTCTGGGTGTGGCCCTAAAACAAAGAAAGAAAGGAAGAAGGAAGAAAGGAAGGAAGAAAGAAAGAAAGAAAAAGAAAGAAAGAAAGAAAGAAAGAAAGAAAGAAAAGAAAGAAAAAGAAAGAGAAGTATAAAGTTGACTAGTCTGTTATGTGATATTATTTTTTAGAATAATAGTAGTGTTGTCATTGCTGTATAGTGGAATTGTTTTATTTTACTATTAAAAACACTGAGGGGAAAGGGCCGTGAATACAATAGTTTGTGGGGAGGAGGATTTTTAATAGCAGTAGAAACTTAGAAGCCTTGAGGATAGAGATTACATCATTTATTCAGATCTGCATCCACAGTAGGAAGCAAATAGATTTGAATAAAATTGATGCATCTATCTA
Organism: Crocidura indochinensis; assembly: GCA_004027635.1. Taxonomy (NCBI): domain Eukaryota; kingdom Metazoa; phylum Chordata; class Mammalia; order Eulipotyphla; family Soricidae; genus Crocidura; species Crocidura indochinensis. Next base: position 25,990 of record PVKC010006311.1, on the reverse strand, counting down.
ATTGGTGCACATTCTAAATATGTATATAATCTGATAGGTAAATTAAAATATAGTTAAAATTTAAAAAATACCAAAAATATTTAATAGAAAACAGAGACTCATGAATAAAGAATATTGGCATTTTAAAGAGGAAAATAATTTTTCCACTTATTCTTAAAAACAACACTTTTTTCTTCAAAGATATTTTCTTTGTTTGCATTGGCTGATGCACATGACATATCATTCAAAGGTTTGTTTTTGTTTTTGTTTTTTGGGCCATACCCGGTGATGCTCAGGGCTTACTTCTGGCTATATGTTCAGAAATTGCTCCTGACTTGGAGGACCATATGGAATGCCGGGGAATTGAACCACAGTCCATCCTAGGTTAAAGGTTCAAGACAAATGCCCCACTGCTCTGGCCCCCAAAGGTCTTCTGTTATAGATATTTTCTTATTATATCTGTTGCTATATCTATTGTAACCATACAGTAATGTGATTATTGGAATTATTACAAATACTTTAAGCATGGCATTTGAAATTTTGGATTCCTAGTACAATGAATTACTCAAATAGAAATTAAAATTAAGCAGAAAAAAATGTCCTCTGTTTTCTAATAAAATATTTACTATAATCTCTCCTATTTAATATGTCTGAAAATGTTCTGCCTTACCGCTTAACAAGCTTAATCCCTATTCACTTTCTTCATACAGATGTATTTCCCCCTGAGCTTGAGGTCTAGAATGCACAGAAGTTTGAAATTAATGTTTGAAACTAATGTTTCCTGTTAATACTATTTGGGGGAACATACAACACTTTTTAAGACTAGTAAGGACTAGTAAAAATCATAAATATTTTTCTAAAATATAAAATATTAATCATTATGCATTATGAGTGCATATTTTGATTCTTTCAGCAATTTTCACAGATTTTTCAGACCATTGAATTGTTTTTTTTTTTTCAAGATTTGAAAGGTTTGGGGTTTTTTCAAGGCCAATTATATACTGTGGTCATCCAGAATTTGAACCCAGTGTTTAGGATTCATTTACTTTCTTATTTACATATTTATTTATTTTATTATTTATTTATATATCTTAGTAACATTATGATGTATAACATTAGCAAAGTCTATAAAGGCTTTAAAGCCAATGGCTTTACCTTCTGTTACAGCAACTAATAGGTATACTTAGTGAAAGTTTCTGGTTATATTGGTCAGAAGGATATGGTAAACCCAGAATCACTTATAAACTCTGGGTCTAAAGTTTAGTCAACATAAGATTCCAGGGGCCAGTATGATAGTAGCATGCAGCTGAACTGGGTTCAATCCCCAGAGTGTCTTATAATACCCAGAGCACTACCAGAAATGATTCCTGAGTGCAGAGCCAGGGATAACCTCTGAACATTGCTAAGTGTGGTCCAAAGCCAAAAAATTTGCTCTTTATTGCTGTAGGACTCACTGGATATTTAATTTGACATTTACTTTTGTATTGTTATGGTGCTTCAATTACCTTTTTCATGTCCTCTCTCAATCTGAGGTTGATAGCCACTAGAAAGACTCCGCTCAGCTTTAGCATATTTTAATTTTTTTAAATTTTTTTCCTTATTCTTTACCCCATTCTATTGCTTTTCTTTCCCTCAAACAAAACCATATAACTCGATTTATTTAGCTTAGCCTCTCAAATAGAGGGAGAAACAAGGGAGGGCACCAGGACCAAACAGATGTATTATCATTGATAGTAAGCTAGACAAAGAGGGGTCCACCCACTCTAGCAGCCCGGGGGGTGATGGTAGGGGATATGGGTTGCAAAAAGGGAATGGGGAAGTGGGGTGGACAAATTTTGTGGTGTGTATTCCGCTGATGCAATGTTAATATGTACCTAAAATACTAATGTGAAAGATATGTAAGCCACTATGATCAAAATAAAAATTTATATTAAAAATGTACATTGCCACTTATAAGTGAAATTAAACTATATTGAGATGCCATCCACATATATTATATAAAGATCTATATTAAAACAAAACAAATAAAAGTTCTGGCAAGTAAAAAAAAGCAAAATTAAAAATCCAAACAAACAAAAAAAAAACTCATACGGAGAAAATGGGACAAAATTGAGCTAGACAAGGACACTGATGTAATTGTCAGCTAGTTACTGACAAAGAGCATTTGTTACAAAACCTCATTTTGGTCTTTTACTTGGATCTCAGTTCAAAGTCATTTTACTCCACTTTATAGAGAAGTCACACCATTAGAATTTAATTATGTAGCCTTTAAAAGAAACTACGGTCCATGAACTATAGTTTCCAGGCTTTCCAAGTTACCTTTCCTTCGAAAGGTCCGATCCACTGGCATACCATATGGTCCCCTAAGCCAGGAGCGATTTCTGAGAACCCCCTGAGCATCACCGATGTGGCCCAAAAACAAAACAAACAAAATCTTTAAAAATTTGTTCCCTAAAAATGTGAGGGAAGAGACAGAAATATACCTGCTTAAGAGAGAGAGGAAAAACCCAGGTGCATATGCCAAGAGGAGCTATAGCAAATTTCAAAGGTAGAAATTTCAAGGTAATATATGTGGTCACAGGAATGGGCAGGGGAGGATCTTGCATTCCACATAGACTTTCCTCTGCTCACACTATTCATAAAAATCTATATTATACCTTCATTCAAAATGTAGCTATTTTTATCTAGTATCTCTAAAACTCTTACAATTATGACACTAGGTTAGAAAGCCTATAGTTTTTTGAAAGTCTATAATTTTGACCTTGTAAATTTTCTCCATATCAAATGCTGTTTCTCAGATGTGGTTTCTACAGATCCAGCGATTAACTTGAGATATAAAAGAACAGTTATTCTCCACTTACCCAGCATAGAGTAATGAAATGGTTTCAAATTAATTTCATTTAAGAAGGGAAGAAATGGGTAAAAAATTGTATTCCTAAGTTTTTGACAATCCTGGGGGGAACAGAAAGTAGAAACCCTTCATTTTAACATTCAAATTTTGATTCCTTTATATTTCTTACCAATGTTTCTTGCAAACTGAAAGAGGAAACCTCAGTTTCCCTTTTCTGGCTGTTGTGAGCAACTCCATTTTAGCTGTTTTTATTCTACATTAAGCATTCCTGCAAAATCTTGAACTCTTTCCAAGGAAAGTGGGTTAGCAATTTACCAAGACTTTAAATTCTGCCTTCGAGTTTAGGCTCACTGGAGATTAAGAGACAGTAGGCAATAAGTAAGGCAAATGGCCAAATAAAGAACCCAGAAGACCTGAACTATCCAGATCTCTCTATATGATTATTGCATTCTCTGTAATATTATTCTCATTTGACAAATAACACAAAAACCCAGTTTTTCTATAATAAACTCATAAAAATGAGCCATGCATAAACACTTATAAACTTTCAAATAATTTTTCTATTTTCCAATTCTGAGTTTGAGCATATTTACTACTCATTATTTTCATTCCTTAAAAAATCTTAATAAAAGCTTAAAAACCATGAACAAATACTGTGTTATCTCTTTTGCATTAAAACTAAGTAGTTATTTTTAGTTAATTATTATACCATCTGAAGTTAAGTATTATGCCATCTTATTATCTGCAAAGAAAGCCAATTAAAAGGCACTTCTTCATTTGCCTAAAACTTTCCTTACTACTAATCAAAATTAATTCAGCAAATTTCTAATTTTTCAATTTATCACACATAATCTAATTGTTTCATATAACTACTTAATATGAATCCTAGTTTTTCCATGTTATCTCAATTTCCCTCACATTTTTATAGCCTCCATTATTTTATCACCTTTCCAGTTTTCATTTATAATTATTTTATAGTCTAGTCCCAGATTCTATGGCAATAAGTATATGAAAATTTAAAATGATGAATATAGCTAATTAATGCACTGTTAGATTAGCCACTACCTGAATCCAGTCCAGCTTACTGTATGCCTAGAGTTTATTTTAATCGAAAGTCAGGTAATAGCCTTAAATTTTCTAGGTATTCCTATTGTTATATTTTATACTTTTTCTTAGGAAATAAACACTAATCTACTAAAATTTAAATTCTAACAGGTCAGGAGCACCATCTTTATTCATCCTTGTGTTCTCAGTTTCTTAACACCTGGCTCTTGTCTGCTGCTTATTTTCTGTTTGTTAAATGAAGCATTAAGATAAATATTGGAGAAATACTCATGAAGGGAGTTGTAGCATAGTGGTAGTGTATTTCCTTGTATGCGACTGACCCAGAGTGGTGTAGTTTTGATTCCCGGCATCCCATATGGTCCCCAAGCCAGGAGCAATTTCTGAGCACAGAGCCAGGAGTAACCCCTGAGAACTGCTGGATCTGCCCCTCAAAAAAAAAAAAAACCAGAAATACTCATGACTAGTATTAATATTAGACACTCATGATACAGACCCTGAGCTTTGAGAAGATTGCAGGCAGGAAAACAGGCTTTCGGTCTATATAATGTTATACCTTTTGATCTGGGAATAGTTCTTTTTCCTTTACTTTCACAGTTTTGACATTATGAACCTTGATTGAGTATCAAATCTGAAAAGTTAAGAGTCAACTCCATAAGATGGCTCTGATTGTGGATGCCAATTACAAATGCTATTTTGTACCCTGTTCTGTTTGATTGGCAAGCTATTTGTGTTTGCCTTCTCTGGGTGATGAATAATTTGCTAAAAGTACTCAGAATTTCAAGTAACATTTAACTGTTTTTATGAGCTTATTATACAAGGTTATGATAAATGATATAGATGATGAATCAGATCGAAAGATACAAATGATGAGTTCTGAACTCTGGAGCTTCTGCCCTCAATAAATTAAAATATGCTTATCTTCTGAAATGTGAACGCTCTCACGGCTTGGAAACTCTCTGAACACTTTTGGAATTTTTATAGAGGCTTTATCTGATGTTATTATCAACATATTTTTAGTCCTTTTCCTATTTCATGAGAGTGAGGGTAAAACTTTCAAACTTCTAATCCTGGGCTGTCTTTCTAGTGACAAAACCACATTCAGAAACTTACTAAGATTGTTTCAGAATAAAATAGGCTCTTATAATCCACCAAATCATGGGGCCAGGAGTCACAGCATGGAGGTAGGGCATTTGCCTTGCATACAGAAGGACTGTGGTTCAAATCCTGGCATCTCATATGGTCCTTGAGCCTGCCAGGAAAGATTTCTGAACGTAGGGCCAGAAGTAACCCCTGAGCGCTGTTGGATGTGATCCAAAAACCAAAAAATAAAAAATTATAATCCACCAAATCATAAGATTTAAGTAATTTTTTGAAAATTAATTTAAATACCATGGATATAGCTTGGTGTCAGACACTGAGTCATATATATGTATATGTATAATGTATATAGCCATATGTATATGTATATATGTACATATATAGTTTGCTTTAAAAGTTGATACATTATTCCAAATCTTCACATAGGACTTCTAGAACCCTTGGTGTACATGCACACACATGCACATAAACCTAAGGGTTATTAATAATGATGTTTTGATCTTTGAGACTCCACATGAGAAGTTTTTTATGGGTATTTTCTTGCCAAATTCCTCTAATGTCCTTAATGGATCATCATAGCAGTACTTAGAATGACAAAAGACTTGATTTTCATGCAGTGGTATTCATGTGAAACTCAGACAGGCATATGGAAGATAGCTCAGTCTATACGGCTGATGATCTGCCTCTATGGAGTTAAGAAGACTATAGTAAGTCTATTTTATTAGAGGTTAAAGGTTGGGCTTTCTCCCCCATTAAGAATCATTCACACAGAATTATTTTAGCCAGACCAATTGCCTGCCAAGCAGAATGACCGAGACTGACTGATCTGAGCAGAAATTATAGTCTGTAATGGTTTTTCTGCTTCATGTGCAGAAACAGCCTCCAGCTGGATCTAGTTGAGCCAGACTAAATTGCATTTGATTCATTGACTTTGCTGCAATTGGTCTGTATAACAGGATGGCAGGGACCCAGCACTGCAATTCCTTTTGCTCACATGGCACTAAAACAGTGAGTTAGTTAGATCAGATTAGATCTTTAGTCTTTTTTTTTTTTTTTTTTTTTACCTACTCAAACCAAAAAGTGCTTGTTGACCGAATCACTAAAAACAGTGACACAAAAGAGATGACATTTGCTCCGACTCTATTATAATAAATTCCGAAACAATTATCTAGGATGGTACTTTATCATGTGTCGAGTGCTTTTTAAACATTTTGCAAATCTGAATGCAAGAAGTCCTCATGACAATGATCAGCCCCATTTTCCAAATGAGAAGCATAACATGCACAGAGATTGACTAATTTGCAGCAGCCTAGATTGTGAGAGAGCTGGGAGTCAATGTTGCATGTTCTGATGCCAAATGTCTCCTCCCCCAAACTATGCTGCTCTCTGCTACTTTCTAATAATTCTGGGAATTCCAGGTCATGTTTTGCATCAACTTGACATTCAAAAGACAAAGCATTTATTTTCTTTCTTAATGTTTTTTTTCTTTCTGTCTTGACAAATATGAAGATGAATTTCTATCTCCATTTAATTAAAAATAGATCATTGAAATTTATTTCATTTGTGATATAATTTATATAAATTAAGAAATATCTGTCATTTGAAAAAATTCTTCCCAAGTGTATTTTATGTCCTTACATACTATTTTTTGTGTTCAACAATCTACATTTTTGTTTGTAAAAATATTTTTCTTATACTTATCTTTACTTCTCTCTTATCTTTAATATTTTTATCTTTGTTAACTCTTTAGCTTGACCTGTTATATTTCAGATTAGAACTTTATACATGCCAGAATAAATTCAAATATTAGGCAGAGAAAATGCACTTCTTTTACCTGTGCTCTACTTGACTTAGCAATTATCTTCACAAAGCAAAACATGTACCTGACTAGTAATTTGAGAAATATGAAGGTATCTAGTGGGAGCTAGAGAGACTGAGCTTGATTATACCTTAGATCAATGGCAGGGAATATGAGAGGAAACATAATTTCAGTATCAGCCTACTAAGCATAAAAAAATCTCAGAATCTAAGAAGCAGATTTTCAGAATCCTGGCTTTTGAAACATCATGCATAACTTTTAAGGCATACACTGACTTGGTACCATTGAATTTCAGGGAATTCCACGAAAATGTGTTTGCTGCTTAGGTGAAGAAGCACAGAAGAAATCCTCCACGCTTGATCCTACGCCATTTTTCATTTATACTTACTTTTCTAGACAACTAAAATAAAACTTTAAAATTAAGATAAAAACAAAATGATGCATGCATCAATATGACAATTCAATTCATTCATATAAGAAGATATACTTTTCTTCGTGTTATCTAGCAATTAGTCCCTTTGTTAGTTTAAAAAGTATAGACAGAAATTATTTTTCCTGTGTCAGTCATCAAATATAGGCCTGTTTCATGCAAAATATGTACTTACTACTGCGTCACATCACCAGCTATCAATAGAAACTCTGTCAACTTAAGGCATAGTCTTACTTTTTTTGTTTGTTGTTGTTTTTTTTTTTTTTTTTTTGGTTTTTCGGGCCACACCCGTGTGATGCTCAGGGGTTACTCCTGGCTAAGCGCTCAGAAATCTCCCCTGGCTTGGGGGGACCATATGGGACATCGGGGGATCAAACAGTGGTCCGTCCTTGGCTAGTGCTTGCAAGGCAGACACCTTACCTCTAGCACCACCTCGCCGGCCGCTATAGTCTTACTTTTTTGAAACTATGTAGAAGCAGCCCAATTTTTCCTAGAAAGTAAGAATTATGAATCATAAAAGTACACCTTCTTTTTTTAGCTCACTGACTCATGGAATGAGTAAGCCAAGGTGCCTAGATAGTATTATCAAATTTCTTTGTCATAAAAAAATACTTAACCTGCTTTCTGGTACAAATTCTATTCCTTTGAAAACAAATAAATAAAAATCCTGGAATGGGAAATAAGGTTGTACTGGAATCCTTGGAATTTTATAGAGGGGCTGATTCCATTTCTGTTCTTAATTCCAGGATTCATGAATCCTAGCAATATAAGAAATAACTGATTCTGTGTCTTAGTGTTGATTTTCTTTATCATTATTCAGGCTATAAAGTTGAAGATATAATCCAAGGCCTTCACACTGTTACAATTAGCATTGTTGAGATTTCAAAAGGTTACTCTACCATCCTACAATGAGACAATTCTCATAATTTATTTATTGTAATACAAGTTCTTTGTTCAGAGACAATTCTATGATAATTACTATAATTTATAAAGAGGGAATTTTTTTTTGCATTCACAGATGGTGGTGCTGCAGGAAGCTTTGCTGTCAGAAATGGCCAATCTGTTAACCAGTGTGTCAATTCCAGTGACAACAAAGCTCTATTACTTTCATGATGAAAAATAGTTGATTGTAATACCTTTCCACCTATTAACTGACTACTCTCCTGTATTTTTTTTTTTTGGTGTTTGGGCCATGCTGGGTGACACTTAGTGGCTACTCCTGCCTATGGGCTCAGAAATCGCTCCTGGCTTGGGGGATCATATGGATGTCGGGGGACCGAATCACAATCCTTCCTATCTCCTGGATTCTGGAACTATGTCAAGGGTTCTGTTTTTGGCATACTATATGCACACTATTTCATAAGGGGATGGCTATTTTTATATAGTGAGTGAAAAACTTGTATCTTTTCACAATCACGACTGTGTTCAAGAGATTCTTAGCTGGGAAAAAAGTTACCTGGTAGCTATTGAAATCATTACCTTATATAACCTTATATAATTTACTGTTAAGATCTGCATTTGCTACAATTTTTTGGTGATATATATTTGGCATATATATCTTTACACTCTGTTCATTCAGAGAGATCCATAAATGTAGTTAAGATGATTGTGCTAATGTCCCAGTATGTGCCTATAAATAGGAACAGGGACAAAGGGACCTCAAGGAGAGTCAAAGATTTGACTCTGGTCCAAGAGAAGAGGAAGGAATGTAAAGCTTGGAGCAAAAGGGACTCCATTTTGTCAACCTAAAGTTAAGTCTTCATTTAAGGCTAACAAGTCTAAGTTCCATGTAAGGGCTAAGTTTATATCTCAGCAATAATGTCGCAGACCTACAGGCCCTATAAACCACAATATACCACCCTAGACACTAGCCACACAAGGACAAGATAAAACACTCTAGAAACACCCTAGGTAACAGCCCACCTACTTAAAGTTCAAGACTTCTGGGGCTGGAGTGGTAGCAGAGTGGTAGGATGTTTGCCTTGCACATAGCTGACACAGGATGAACACGGGTTTAATCCCCCAGCATCCCATATGGTCCCCTGAGCCAGGAACAGTTTCTGAGCACAGAACTAGGAATAACCCGTAAGTGCCACCAGTTGAGCCCCCCACAAACACAGACACACACACACAGACACACACAGACACACACACACACACACACAGATAAAAACAACAGCAAAAAAGACTTCTTCTAGCCTGGCTTTTGACCCCCCGGTGGAGTAGCCTCTTGTGAGAGGTGGCCCTGATAGGTCAGTTTGTTGGTTGACAGTTTGTTGGTTGACAGAATAAAGCTTTGCTTTGCTTTATTTCAATTGTGTGGTTTCATCCTTTGACTCTGCACCCTAACAATTTTGTCCCTGATATTTATCTCCAGTTATGGTTTCCACAAATCTTTAATTGCTTTAGATATTTCTAAAAATGCAGAGAGCAGTTGCAATTCCTTTTAAATCCTTTATAATCAAGTAAATACTACAAATCCAATGGTTTCTTATGGATCTTATTGAATGCATCTGTATTAAATATTCCTTTAAGCTAGAATATGACACGAGACTAGAGAATAAACATGATTCTAAAATAGGAAAGGAATGATACACTCTTTTTTCATACAACTGAAAATAAATCACTTCTGATGGTCTTTACAAATAGGTGTGGAGCAAAGAGCATTTGCCAGATCAAAGGCCCATACCATATGCCAGAGGATATGTTGATCTGTTCTAGTAGCAAACCACATTTGAAAGAGCAACTGTAATTGGAGTCACCATCTGGTTAAGTTTATAGAAATCCACTATCATTCTCCAAGATCCATCTGTCTTCCACAGAGGCCAAATAGACAAGTTAAATGTGATGTGGTAGAAAACACTACCCTGAAGTCAAATCTTTAATGATGGCACTAATTTCTACAATACATCTAGGAATGTGTATTTGCTTTGAACTTACAAATTTAGGCAATTTGAGTGGCTTCCACCTGAGTGTTTCTATGTTATAAACTATATTCCAGAGAAAATCCAAGAAAAAAAATATTAGTCCCAGAGCATATCTGTCTATTATGATCATGAATTCTGAAGTAGGATGTTATTACTAAGGATTAATTAAGCAGAAAACATGCTAGTTATATCTCTGAAGTTTAGGTAGTATGAGAATTCTTCTCTGAAAGCCATTCTTTCAATTTTGATTGGATCAGGAAAGATATTTTATTAATAAAGGACACCCAGAACCCTCGTTGTAAAGAAATGGTTATTGGAGAGTACACAGTATGCACTGAACCCCCTCCTAGACTGATAGGTACTTATCTCCTAATTATTAGAACCCCTACAGACCACTGACACTTCATTACCTTTTACTATACATGCAGTGAATGACAATAAATCACCATTATATATCCCTTAACTACATATGAATTACTTTTTACTCTCATGATTTTTCCTGAAATGCTCCTAAATATTATAGAATATTACACATATAATATCAACCTAAATATACATATAATATCAACCAGAATAAAACCAGATTTCTCCTTTCCCTTTCTGTGCTGGTTATACTGGCTTTTCAACATACTGGCTTCTTTCTTGTCTATAAACTCTTTTTATTTTCCTATTCATTTGTGAATGGAACTTTTGGAAACACATAAAAATAAACCTTCCTTCTGTTGGTCATTTATTTCTAATTTTAGAATCAGCTACATCAATTTGCAAACTAGGATATTATGAGTTTTGTTTAACCCAGAATCCATTCAACCACATAATTGGGATATTCGATTAGACCTTGAGTAGTAATTTTGCATATTATTATTTTTATTAATTTAATGTTTTTTTGGATTTTTGGACCATGTCCGGTAACTTTAAGGGGTTTTCCTGGCTATGCACTCAAAAATTGTTCCTGGTTGGGGACTATATGGGACGCATGGGGGATCGAACTGTGGTCTGTCCTGAGTCAGTCGCAAGCAAGGCAAAAGTCTTACCACTGCACCATCGCTCTGGCCTCAGACCTTGAGTATAGTTATTGTTTTGGTTTTAGTTATAGTTATTTGTTTCAGTTATTGTTTTAGTTTTAGGCTTAATGGCATCAATACAATGTTTGACATAAGGTAGGGATTGCAAATTAAGCTAAAATCTAGAAAGAAACTTAGCTTACTACTTCCTTACCTACTTTCTGACTTCAATGATGCCAATTTCCAGTCACAGTAGCTAGATCCCAGGATATGGAGAATTTAAGATATCTGGTAGTTTAGCATGCTGTAATTCTAGCTGGTGCCTTAGTTGTTGCAAACACTAATTTATTGACTCTGAAGAAGATTTAATGAGACAGAAGAAACTGCAAGCTTGGCTGCTGTAGCGTGACAATGAAAATAGTTAACAGATGTGGGACAGATGTATGGGATCTGCAACTTCATTTCTTACCCTGCATTTAGAGACATAAAAATATATCTGTAAGGTGTGTTACAATATTTGGAGCAGATTTACATTTTTGACTTTTGAAATTAAGTTTTGCTGAAGTTTTAGTTCTTTTTTTAATTTTTTCCGTATTGAACATTCTGACCATTTTTCAGAAAAGCAAAGTCTGCTTTAAGAAGCACAAAGAGAGGAGAAAGAGGGAAAAGGAAGAGGAAAATAAACAATGATTAAGAAAGACAGTAGGGGCAGGCGAGGTGGCGCTAGAAATAAGGTGTCTGCCTTGCAAGCGCTAGCCAAGCAAGGACCTTGATTCTATCCCCCAGCGTCCCATATGCTTCCCCCAGGGGCATTTTCTGAGCGCTTAGCCAGGAGTAACCCCTGAGCATCAAATGGGTGTGGCCCGAAAAAGCAAAAAAACAAAAAACAAAAGCAAAAACAAAAGACAGCAAAGCTAAACTTGTTCTATTTTCTTCCCATGATCAGTTAGTATTTCTTAGGCAAAAGTGAGTTAGGGTGTCAAGTAAACCGGACACCTCTTTAGTCCAAAGTTCTCTAAGTGTGGTTCCTCAGAGTAGTAAATTTAGCACCCCATAGATCTTGCAGTTATAACATGACCAACAAATAAAGATTATCAGAAATTCTGGAGGGGCCCTGTAATGTATAAGTTGATAAATTAGCAAAGCAATTTTAATTTAAGCTAAAATCGGAAAGGATGTCCAATGGAGAATTCAAGCACTTCTCAAATAGGCAATTTTAATAATCTTGGCTTTTTTTTTTCTGGAATCTGATCCTCACTAATGAGAAACTAAGCTCCATATTTTACTCTGCTAGGACAGGTAGATTTGGGGGCTTTGTCTTATTCCAGGTTACATATTAAGTTTTTAAAATGTATAGATCACACTTAAGTGGTGCCCAGGGCCTATTCTTCACTCTGTGTTCACCTATTACACCTGATCATGCTTGTGAAATCATATGCAGTTCCAGGGATCAAACCAGGGTCAGTCATACGCATAACAAAGACCTTGATTCATTTACTCTATCTCTAGCCACAAGCATCTGTAACAAAGCTTACTCCTGGCTCTGTTATCAGAGTTCACTCATGGTAGTATTTGAGGAATCAAATGCAGCTCTTGAGATCAATTCAGATTCTCCTTGGCCAAGACAAGCACTATACTTTAGCCCCTATACTATCTCTTTAGCACTGCTGTTAGTTATTCTTATTTTTTGATTATTTCCGATTAGATTGGTAAGTTACATTTACTTATACTGTAAGGTTTATCTATTAAAAGAAGGATGCAATAATTTAAGAAAGTGGTATGGATAAGCCAGGACTCTGTTATTAGGATTTAAAGTTGTTTTATATAGGAAGATTTAAAATTTATTTTCACATTGTCCCTGATTCCTTTCATATCCACAACACATTTCTGTACAGGCAGATGACCTGAAAGGAGAAAATAGCAGCGATAAAATTGCAATGTGTTGTGCCACAATGTATGTAATAGAAACTCTCCTGAGGAGGAGAGCATTTTATTTAGTTACTTCAAAATTCTAGTGGGCTTTTCAGAAATGTCTGTTTCATAATAATCTACTGAGTATGTCTCAACTAAATCTAAAGAGTGAATGAACAAATGAGACAGATGATAATAATGCAGAAAATGTTTAGGGACTTTTGGGGGGGGGGATAGAGATCACCAGTGGAATGAAACCTTTGCTACACATGTAATTAATTCAAAAAGAGACTAATAGATTGGCATGCAAGGGCTCATTGTAGTGATTCATTTTTTCATCAAGGACTAGACTTGAAGTCTTATCCAGGCTACTGGGAAAACCACTTTTAATCACATTGACCCATTCTGACATATGAAGGGCAGGGAAACTGCATTTGCTTTAGGAAACTCATTATTGTGACACCACTGGATATCCCAGAGGTGTCTGCTCTATCACAGAAGTTTAGCTGCATCTTGAGCTTAAACTAGGTTTTACAATGGCAAAGGGGAAGATTTCTCTTGAGAAATTTCTTTCTATCATCATGATTTCTAATTTCATTAAGCATCAAAACCATCTGTTCACTGAAAGTATAGAGTCCCTTGAATAAGCATATCAAGAACATAAGCCTCTTTCAGTAAATATTGTCTCTCTGTAACAATCAACAGCTTTGCTCATTGCTCATTGAAGGAGGTATCAATGAGTCAAATCTGGATTCATTGTGGTTTCCAGAACTTCCCCGTGATTTAGACACATTTTTACATTAAACAGGACCTTTCAGACCCAGACAGAGAGCAATTCTCTACAGGTCATTGTTGTCCGAGAAATGCTGAGGTGGAGACCTTGGTCTGAAATTTGCCATAAGGGAATTGTGATGGCCTTTCTACTTCAATCCATAAGTGGCAGAGATCATAACACTAATTGTATTATTACATCATTCAGACAGGCTTTATGATACCACATAAATAAAATGAAGTCAAAATGATAGTTTGCTAATTAACTTCTAGTAAAAGTTGATGATATCACTACTATAATGTTAAAGGGAATATAGCAAAGGGAAGAGCATAGGGTCTGTTATTTTGCAGTATTTGCAAATACTATGTGAGGTTATGCCACAGAATAAAAGTGCCCTGGCTTCTTCACCTTAAAAAGCTCAGCAGAAAGAGTGCAGTTAAAGAAATAACTACCTTATCAACTATCATGACAATGGTAATGAGTGAAAAAAGTAGAATGCCTGTCATGAATACAGGAAGTAGATAGGAGAGGAGGAAGATGGGGATCATCAGTAGAGGGAAAGTTGAACTGTGAAGGGGGGGTGGTGTTCTTTTTATGACTGAAACCCAACTACAAACGTGTTTGTAATCATGTTAATTAAATTTTTTAATAATGCTTTTTATTTTGACCAAAGTGCATCACATATCTTTTACAGTAATATTTTAGTAATATTTATAATATTGACATTGGATCAGGGGAATTCCCACCACCAAAGTTGTCCTCCTTTCACCCCTGTTCCCAGCATGCATCCCATATTTCTTTCCCTTACCCCCCAGGCTGCTAGTATAAGTGGTCCTCTCTGTGTCTATCTTGTTGTAGATTGGGTATCGATTCTGTTGTCATTGGATTGGGTTTGGTATTTAAGTATGATCATTTTATTACTATTAGTGATCATACAACTGTTTTGTCTTGGTGCCCTCCATTGTTTCCCCCTTAAATTGAAAGGCAGAACAAGTTAACAAAGTTTTGGAAAGAAGTTAGATCTGGGATTCTCCTTGACTAGCTTGGGAAAGAATCACACAAATATTAGATCATGAAGTAGTTGACTGAGCTTGTTCTTTTCATTCATTCTTAGACAGCTTGCATTTTAGTTTTTTTAATTAAGAATATTTTTGGGGGGCACACACAGTGATGCTCAAGGGTTACTCCTGGCTAGGTGCTCAGAAATCGCTCCTGGCTTGGGGGACCATAGGGGGTGCTGGGGGATCTAACTGTGGTCTGTCCTAGGCTAGCGCCAGCAAGGCAGATGTTTTACTGCTCTGAGCCACAGCTCTGGCCTGAGAGTTTGCATTTTAAAAATAGAATATATAAGGAGTTGAAAATCTGGAAAGAGTTGTAAGGTGTTTTTCAGTCATAGACATTAAGTGAACTAGCAGTCAGGCAAAAGAGAGTAAATGTCAGGGAAAGATAATGTTTGAATCTAGTCCTCTTCAGCAACCTGACAGTGCTCCAGTGCTCTATCCTTGAAGTGGGACAGGTGTGTCACAGTTCATAGTGCTTAGGGTTTACTCCTGGCTCTGTGCTCAGGCACATCTGTCTTGTCAATGCCTAAGATAGAAGTGTCAGGGATAAAATTGGGATCTTTTAGTTTCAAGCTAATTATCTTAACCCATGTACTATATCTCTTGCTCCTGGTTAGGTATTTTAAGAGAGAATATCTTTATTTAGATAGTTATTAGATAGTAACTGCATTACTCTTTAGATAGTAACTGTGTAGTTACCTTTCACTTCATATTTTATTGCCACTAGGAACAAAAATAATTGCTACATGTGGGTCCGTGCAATCGTGTCAGCATTTCATATGAATCCCCAAGTTCTCCAGAAGTGACCCCTGAACAGAGTCAATGCTGAGCACCAAGGACCACAAACCAAAAAAATGCTATTTGTCAGTCTTCCTTCCTTTCATTATACTGAAAGTATCACTCCTACTTTTTATAATATCATCTTTTCTTTATCATCTGCATTTGTGTGCCATCGTAATATCTCTTAGTTATAGTATAATTTCAATAGTGTTTTAAATGAATTTGTGTCAGTTTTAATCTCTGATGTTTCCAAAGAGTGTGAAGAAAGATATGTTTCCCATCTATAAAGTGATTCAGAACCATGCACTATAATGAATAATTCTGGGAAAGTTGCATGTTTAAAAAAAATGTTCTGGGGGCCGGGCGGTGGTGCTAAAGGTAAGGTGCCTGCCTTGCCTGCGCTAGCCTAGGATGGACCACAGTTCGATCCCCCGGTTTCCCATATGGTCCTCCAAGCCAGGAGTAGCCCCTGAGAGTCACTGGGTGTGGCTCAAAAACCAAAAAAAAAAAAAAAAAAGTTCTAATAGCATGTGAAAATGGTGGCTACTCTTCTCTCCTCCTCTCTGCTAAGTCGATCTACGGACCGGGACCCCCACCAGTAAGATGGTCTCACTCGACCCACATGGGACCAATCGAGCTGTGTAATTGGGGGCCCCAGAAACATAAAGACCACCACCGGGGCCATGATCCTGCCTCTTCTCTCCTCCTCTCTGTTAAGCCAATCTATGGACCATAACCTCTCCAGGCCCCTGAATTTCATACCAGCAAGGGGACTTAGGTAAATTCTGTTTATGAGTGATCGTCCTCCCACTGTAACTTTACCTTGTCCTCTCTCTTTGCATCTTTGTTCTCATAATTAAAAATAAAAAAAAAGAAAAATAAAAAAAAAGAAAATGGTGGCTAATTGGTGGTCAGAATAACAGATAATAGGTAGATAGCATTGATCTATCTTGAGAATCTAGTTTGTTTTCTGTTCATGTTCTTTCCCTTATTTTGTCTTAAATTCTAAGTGTCACATTCCTTTGAGCTCTGAATCCTCTCACATAGACTGTTTTGTTTGTTTATTTTGGGAGGCACACCCATTGACAGTGGTTACTCCTGGCTATGCATTCAGAAATCACTCCCGGCTTGGGGGACATATGGGATGCTGGGGTATTGAACCGTGGTCCATCCTAGGGCAGTCATGCACAAGGCAAGCACCCTACCTCTGTGCCACCACTCCAACCCCATACTTTATATGTAAGTAATAAATAATGTTCTTGGAAAGTCATTTTTAGTTGTATTATTTCTCTTAAGTCTTGAGAAGAAGCCAGATTATATTTTCTTTCTTTTTTTTTTTTTTTTTTGTTCAGACTAAATGTAGGCGAAATTACATTACCAAGAAAACTGGGGCATATTGAAAACAGAAGTGCTTTAAAATAATCTTGAAAATAATCTGCCTTGTCTGATCCTTTTCTTACAATTTTATCTTTGCTAAATAAAGTATAAGGTCTGCATGTACATCTACTTTGCTCTGAGAAAAAGGCTATCTGCTGTCTCTTAGATTTTTCTCTTTGGCTCTAGTGTATTTCAGGCAGGGGCTAATAGACAAATTGAGATGATAAATTAGATGCCTTGGCTGATGAGAGTGTAATAATAACCTACTCACCCAGGGCTCACTCAGACTGAACTTGCCTGTGCCATAGGCTAATGATATAATTTGTTGTATAATCAAGGAGGAAGTCAAAAGAGCTTGATTCAGCTTCGATTTACTGTTGTTCTGTTTATGATCTCTGGCCTAATGATGACATTTTTTGCTTTGACTTTTATTCTCTCTGGTACATGGGGTTTTTATTTTGTCACTGGGTTAGTTTTATTAAAACTTTCAAAAATTCTCTACTTTTGATTCCTCATATAACCAGGATAGTATTGTAATAAATGATAAGTCAAATGCTTTATGAGTCTAAATTTGCCTTTTTTAGAAAAAAAACATTAGGATAAATAAATATCATCTAACATCATTGTTATTAGAGTCCAATAAGATAATCCAGTTTTTTTTTATCATTTCCAACTGTGTCAAAATTTCACTCATTGCTACTATTTCTGCTGCCAATTTTACCAATAATATCAAATAACCCCCCAAAACTATATAATGACCTTGCTTGGGATTTTTGCCATCAATATGCATTAATACTTGATAGCTGGTATTTAGTGTTTGCAGTTAAATTGTTTCGAATTGAATTCTGACATTGACTTTTTGACCTCATATTCTAATTTTAAATCATTTTTTAATAGTTTGCTCTTAAATGCTGACATTGATTTCAGAACTGTCTTTTTAAAAACTGAGAAATGCCTTTTTTTGTATTTCCCACACAGTTTTCTTTGGGTTTGTTTTTCTGAAAACTGAGAGCATGTGCCTAAATCCAACGATCACAACTAATCATGAAAAAAAGTTCTGTGAATTGGAATTATTAGTGTCACCATAAAGTTTCACTTAGATTAAACTTTTCAGTAAGTATTGATACCCTATCATAAACAAAATATTAGTAGGCTAAGGAACCCAAGAAACTATAATAGAAACTAAGTAGAATTCAGAAAAGCACCAACGAGAGTATTAAAATAGCAGTTCCTTTTTCAGAACAGTGATTACTAGAAGAGAAAGAATTTGCAGAGGGAAGAGGCTGTGGTTCTATCGCATGGTGATGGATAAGTGAATATTTGCTGATGGTTGCAGTGTGGTATTATGCATTTGGAAAGGTGAATCTATACTCATAAACTTTTACAGTGATTGAAAACCAATGTTACTTCAATATATGCACATGCATACATGCATCAAATTATAGATATAATAAGGCCTCCCACAGCAAAACAAGCTTTTACCATTGAGACATACATCCAACTACAGATAACATACTATATTTATTTATTTAGCTATGGGAGGTTGTTTTTATAACATTTATTTTTCTCTTTCTATGAGGGAGGTTTATTTATACTTTAGTATTGAGAAGTAAAGAGGAGGAAAAGGCACATAAACATGACGATGCCTTGCCCTTAAAAACCATTTTATACTTCTTACAAAACTGATTTCGGGTCTATAAACATCTTAAGCTGCTATTTGTCTATGAAGCTGTGTGTTATTCTTTTGAATTTGAATGAAAACCTTGCAGGATAGAGTATTCTTTTTGATGTATATTTTATTCAACTTGTTGTACACATTCCACTACTCGTCCAGCTTGTATTGCTTCATTTGCTATATTTGTTATCCATCCTATCAGAGATTCCTTTATGTGTTCTGTTCTTTTGATCTTGCTGCCCTAAAGATTCTATCTGACTTTGGATTTTGTAGTTTAAATTCTGTGTCTTTCAGATTTTTAAATTTTGGTGTGTTCAGGGCTTACTCCTGAATCTGCCCTCAGGGATCACTCAGGGATGGGGCTTTTGGGACCATATGGGAATCTGGGAATGGACACTAGTTAGCCACAACTAAGACAAGTGCTTTCCCTGCTGTACTATTTGATCTTTATTTGGGTTTGTTTTAATTAGAATTCTTTTTTCTTTGTGATAGGCATATATGACTCAAAATTCAACTTTTAGAAATTCTTAGGTACTATTAATAAATTAGGATAATTATAATATTGAACTATGATAAATGATAGATGAATGATTTCCCTCATATCTAGCTTTCCAAATATTTTACTTAATGTAAAATTTTTAGATATCACTTGATCTTAAGTCATTGAAAGTACAGACTAGAATTAAAAGACTAGTTTGCACAATCAGCAGTATGATTATTGAGTTAAAATCCTCTCCTAGGGGCTGGATTGGTAGCACAGTGGTAGGGCATTTGCCTAACAGTGGTCCTCAAACTACGGAACCGTGGGTCACATATTGTATTTGTTCCTGTTTTGTTTCTTCACATCAAAATATGTTTGTATGCAGTGTGCATAGGAATTTGTTCGTAATTTTTGTTTTTACTATAGTCTGGCCCTCCAATGGTCTAAGGGACAGTGAACTGGGCCCCTGCTTAAAAAGTTTATGGACTCCTGGCCTAGAACATTGCTGACCCAAAACGAACTTGGGTTTGACCGCCGGCATCCCATATGATTCCCTGAGCCAAGAGTGATTGCTGAGCGCAGAGCCAGGAGTAACCCCTGAGCACAGCTGGGTGTGACCCCAAAACAAAGAAACAAATCCTTTCCTCTAAAATTGAACTCCTGATTCTGTAGCTATTTTTGCTTATGGATTGTCTTTTACTATAGCACAATGTCAAACCCATAGAAGACATGTAAAAATATGAGTTTATTATACTCACCTGGCAGGGGAGATACCATGATCATGAAGGTGGTTTTCCCAGGGTGAGGCTTATCCATTGCACTCCAGATGTGCTGACCCCTGCAATTTCCCCAAATATGGGAAGCGCGACTGCATAATTTGTGGTAGTGGGGGATTGCATTCGTGCTCTCCCCTGAAAAAAAATATGAGTTTATTTGAAGTTAATTTATTAGTAATCATAACATGATAAATTTCATATTTTAATTTAAACTCTAATGAAATTTCTTTCTGATGACCTTTACTTTTGGCTTTAGCATGCTGTTTAAGACCAATATTAATGTGTACACCAGTATCTTTTATTGTCATATAAAAGTTCTTTATGACAGCTAGCTGCTTGCTGTTTTCAATTATAAATGAGTTAGAAGAAAAAATGTACTGACTTGTCAAAAAGCTGAGAAATTTTAGAATATCTATTCCAGAAAATATAAGCTTCGACTATTTTTATGTTATTATATATATCATTTTTATGACGAGATAGATGAAAAGATACATATATTACTAGAAGATTAATAGCTTTAGATCTAAATATAGATATATGCAAAGTTCTCCAGTCTATTTAGAATTATGTCATAAATAATAATAAAATGCAAATTATTAGTTAGAATTCTAAATACATTAAAATATTTATATTCAATTTTTATTTTTATCTTATTCAGTTACTTTCATAACAACAAATATCACCTTTATGGAAATTGCTAGATAGTGATACTTGAATTTCAGCATATCAGCTTACTAACTTAACTTTTCTACTAGAATATTTAATTGACATATCTAACTTAGCATGTCTAAAACTGTCATTTTCTCAATAAAAACTATGATTTTCTCTACTTCCATAGTTTCCCTATTAGTAACAATACTTTAATTCACTGAACTTTTTAGGACCTAAGGAAAGCAAAAGAGAAGTAGCAATCATTCAAAACTCTCATTTCTAACTATGTAGCATTAGCATCACCCTCAAAATATTTCCTATAAATGGAGCCAGGGCTATGACGCAGTGGTAGAGCTTGCCTTACACGTGGCTGACCTAGGATGAACCTCTGTTTGAAACCCCAGTGTCCCATATGGCACCCCCAAGCCAAAAGTATTTTCTGAGTGTGTAGCCAGGAGTAACCCCTGAGCGTCACCTGGTGTGGCCCAAATCAATCAATCAATCAATCAATCAATCAATCAATCAATCAATCAATCAATCAATCAATCTACCTACCTACCTACCTATCTATCTATCTATCTATCTATCTATCTATCTATCTATCTATCTATCTATCTATCTAACTATCTATCATCTATTGAATCTCTATTCTATATCTTATTATCATTTCCACTGCTCTCATCTTAGTTCAAGCTAAACTCATGATCTCTGTCTACTATTGATCCTTCCTAGCAACCAGAGTGAGTAAATAAGTGAGATCACTGCCTTATTTGATCTAGTTAGCATAGTTGACTCCAGCTTACTTACCTTCTTTCCAGAAAGTACAAACAAGTACAAATTCTCACCTCATAATCATTGGAATATCTTTTCCTTGGTTTTGGAACAATTCTTTCCCAGTTCACTGAATCACTGAAGTGCATTCTGTCATTTTCTTTTCTTTCTTTTCTCTTTTCTTTTTCTTTTCTTCTCCTCTCTTTTCTTTTTTATAAAAAACATTTTCTTTTTAACTCAAAAAATTTTTTAATTATTTTTGAAATTAGTATCTTTATCATAGTTTCTTTCAAATATTAAATATTGTCTTCTAACACTTTATCATCTGAC
This sequence comes from Crocidura indochinensis, assembly GCA_004027635.1. Taxonomy (NCBI): domain Eukaryota; kingdom Metazoa; phylum Chordata; class Mammalia; order Eulipotyphla; family Soricidae; genus Crocidura; species Crocidura indochinensis. The sequence goes on along the minus strand of PVKC010006311.1, from coordinate 4,232 downwards.
AGATTGCTTAACTAATTCTAGAAAAAAATGACCTAGAAGACTATATTGGCCTAGTTTTGTGCAGTTCTTCTAAGATGTGAAAGACCTATGGCAAGGGTGTTCACCAGTTTTTACTATGAAAGGAAGTCCCTTCATCATTTAGATAATTTGAAGAAAAGCAAAGGAACCATTGTATACAAAAAATGGTCACTAAGTGATCAGATAAAAGTAATTCAATAATCTTTCTTTTAGTTATAGGACATGATTTTATTATTCACAAGTCACTCAATTGAGTGTTTTGTGATTTATTGCCTTCAAAAATATTTTTAATTTTTAATTATTTTTATTTTTAATTTATTTGTGAGAACCGAATATTCAAATAACATCAACAAAATCTTTCTCACTGCCTCTGGTAAAAATGACATAAAATCTGATCAAGCAAGGATATAAAACTAGACAAGAAAAATAAAGATTCTTTATGATTTTATTTATATTAGAAATTAGAATTTATAAGATATAAACAACATGTAATGGTTATTGTCTTATTTTTATTTTTGTTTGTTTGCTTATTTTTGGACCATACCCTGCTGTGCTCAGGTGTTACTCCTGGCTCTGTATTCAGAAATTGTTCCTGGCAGGCTCAGGGGACAATAGGGCATACCAAGGATTGAACCCGGGTTCATCCCAGGCCGGCAGCATGCATACACAGCATATTGCTGCCTATCACTCTTGCAGCCTTTTTTTCCCTTAGTTTTTTTTAATTAACAATGCTAGAATTGGAAGATTAAACTAATCGCATAACAAGTGAACATAAAGCCACAGCTTTGTACACATAAAATGATTAAGATAGTACATTTATATGATGTGTATGATCCTATAATTACAAATAAAATTTAATAGACTATTACCTGTAAGAAGAGCATTAATAAAAAGGTGATTATGGTCTGTTCCAGGTGAATTCTATCTCATGGAAAGCCACAGCCTTGGCTGAAAAATAAAAAAATACAATCTAGGTCTGCAGGGGATTAAAGCACTTGCTTTGCATGCCGCTGGTCCTGGCTTGATCCCAAACACTGCATATAGTTATCAGAAATACCGTCAGGGGTGATTGCTGAACACACAATCAGGAATAAACCCTGAGCACAGTCAGATGACACTCCAAAACATATACATAATAAAAATTAAAATTCCTCCACAAAATAATCTAAAAGTCACTTCTGTTCAGCAAGGAAGGAATACAGAGCTTTATCCAGTAAATAATGCTCAGAGTTTTGATAGAATGCTAACAACTGTTTGGAAATCACACAATCACACTCTTTCTGTTTGGAAGTTAGCTATGCTCCTGTGTTTTCTGAAGTGTTCCCATCATATTCACAGAATGATGCCAAACAAGAACTTTGTATCTCAGTAAACACATTTGTTGACTGGGACATGGCACCCAGGCACAAGTGGCCTGTATCTCCCCTCTTTCATTTCCTGTCTTTTTTTAAAATTATCTTTATTTAAGCATCATGATTACAAACATGTTTGTAGTTGGGTTTTAGTCATAAAAAGGAGCACCCCGCTTCACCTGTGCAACATTTCCACCACCAATGCTTTTCATCTCTCTCCTCCCCACCCCATATCTGTATTTGAGACAGGCATTCTATTTCTCTCATTCACTACTATTGTCATGGTAGTTGTTAGTGTAGTTATTTCTCTAACTGAACTCACCACTCTTTTCTTTTTTTTTGTTTTTTTGTTTTTGGATCATACCAGAGGAGGAGGAGGAGGAGGAGGAGGAGAAAGAAGAAGAAGAGGAGGGTTGGGAGGAGGTGGAAGAAGGCAGAAGTACAAGAAAGAAAGAAAGGAATAGTAGAAGAAGAGTAGAAGAGAAGAGGTAGACAATGAATAAGAGAAAGAAGAAAGAACAAAGCAGCCCATACAGAAAGATATTCTGTATGGTGCTGAATCTTGTGTTCACTTGCTTATCATTTATAAAAATATTGGCAGACAGTTTCATACATAAGAGAATTATCAGTTCTCATCAAGCTACTTTTGTTATGAATACTAGTAATAAAGACATGGTGGCAGAAAGTTAAAGGTAATATATATAAATAATATATATAAATCCGACTAGCATTAAAGAATTATGAATTAAAGAATTAACTGATTAATTAAATAATTAAGAGGAATGATAGCCTTCTATAACAATAATTTAATAGGGATTATGTAATAACACAAACTAATCTATATTATAAAAAAAAAACTCCCTAGAGTTGTTCATAGAAATACTGTTATAGGATTTTTGCTTTGTTTTGTTTTGGGGCCATAGGATTTTTAAATAGAAAAACCACCAGCTTAAGTAGAATGTTTCACAATAAAGTCTATTGGCAACCAAGATAATACGATTAGAAATGTGAGTCTTCAATTAAGCTCCACTACTGTAGATGAAAGATGTAAGCTGTACCTAAAGGCTGAATGATAATGGGACAAAATGAGTGAAATCAGTAAAGCGGCAAATTATTTTATTTAGATCATTGGATCAGGAATCTTAATGCAATTTTGGCTTATTCTTTAATTAAATAATGGTTTCTAAAACAGTGGTTAATTATATCTCTTTATTAGACTAATCAATAGAACTAATAGACTATTTTATCATCATTATATTCTTTTCGATCTCCTTTTTTCTTGGTTTATGTTCCATAATCTGAAAAAAATGATCAATAAGGCCTTTTTCAATTGTTCATGAAAACAAATAGATGTAGAGCTGAATTTAAAGTATGTTTCTTAATTTATTCTATTGCTATCAACGATTAAAACTTTTGTTTACCATCTTTTGTTTGCTTGTTTAGTTAGAGGGACATACCTAGAGGTGCAAGGGGATGTTCCTGGCGCTGGGCTCTTCTGGAGTGACACATTATAGTTCTTTTTTGTTTGTTTGTTTGTTTTATTTTTTTACATTATAGTTCTAATAGACAGACCAAACACACTGTCAGAGATCTGACTGAAGTTGTCTGCAAGGAAAACACCTTACCTCCTGCACCATATTTCCTGCTCCTGTCATTTTTTAAAAAAGCATAATTAGACATTTTTCTAACATTTAGAAAAGTGCTTCTAGGTAAAAATTTTCATTTTCTCTTGCATAACTGTGCAGAATTCTAAAAGGTTGAAAGACTTCAGAAAATCTCATACTAGTAAGTATTAACAGTTCAAAAAATTCATTGGACCTATCTCATCCTAACTCTCTCTAGATATTCTTAGAATAATTTATGTTATGCATTTTAATGTCCTCATTTTCAAGTAGAAATAATACTTTGCAATGTCATTGTGAGAAATAACTATGACATTAACTGACTTGTAGATTTTTGAGTTATGCTAGTAATAAGAATATGACTGATATGCTTTCTTTCTTCAATTTTACAAATTCATTTTCTGCCACAAGAAAATAAATTTTGATTGGACATCCTGGATTAAATAATTAGGGAGTCCACTCCCACAATGCCTCTGCAACATACAGTTAAGTATCACCATGCCAGTAAGATGAAAATTGAAGCCTAAGGTAGCCGCCAGCAATACTCTTTTAATGAATTAATTACCTTTGGTTTTGAGGTCACATCTGGTTGGTGTAACTTCTGGCTCTGCACTCAAGAGCCATTTATGGCGGGCTTGGGAGACAGTATAGGATGCCAGAGATTGAATTTGAGTCATCTGTGTACAAGGTAGGTATGCTAATCCTGGGCTATTGCTCCTGTCCACAGCAATCTTCTTTTAATAATAGTATGAAGCACTTTCTGGCATGTCACATTTTTTTCCTCAACAACGTACTTAGAAATTGGAAAAGAAAAGAGAGAAAAGTAAAATCTAACCTCCTAAAAACTTCTTTGAGAACCAATACATACTAGCTCCGAATGTATGGCTTTAGAAATTTACATGATATAATTAATAGTATAATTATAATTTTAGCATATAATTTTTCTACCAAACGTAATATTTGATTGAACATGATAAATATTATATAACAGGTGATACATTGCTTGCATCGAGATTATATTTATATATATGTAGAGAGAAGTGATAGTTCCTAATAAATAAAAGAAGATACAGAAGAAAAATATTAAAGGCAAGCACCATATCTTTCTGGTTCATTCCTTTTTCTACCTTCCATCCTTCTATTCTATCCTCCCTCCCTCCCTCCCTCCCTCCCTTCCTTCCTTCCTTCCTTCCTTCCTTCCTTCCTTCCTTCCTTCCTTCCTTCCTTCCTCCTCTTTCTT